>JABXWE010017692.1:0-28408 GCA_014611495.1 Limonius californicus
TTTTAGCGTTTTGCTTAATATCAGAAACAGATAATTTGAAAGTCTGTCATTTAGTTTTGAATCTGTAAAATTTTCCCAAAATTTAGAATTATACTCTACTCAAAGAGACCTTTCACTCGACCCCCATTTTGAAACTTATAAAATTTAAATATGTATTAAAAAGTACTAGGATTTAGCCTCCCATTAAAAGACACAAAATTTTGTGAAGCAATAACAAGTCGTTCAAAAGTTGGAAGGGGGGGGGGGAGGACATTTTACGACCGCATTGTATATACATATATTTATAATATATAAACTATCAAAACTTTCCACAAAAAGATATTGGCTACACTACTACAAAATATGGGCTTCTTTGCAAGTATATATGCAGCTTTTAACCATTTGCGCTTATGACGAAAAGATATGCCAAAAAATACCTATTGCTAACATATATTCACATATCCATTTACATGATCTCAACGAAATACTTTTGAAGGAGGTAAGTTTGGTTCAGTTGTTCTGTTTTGGTTAACAAATATACATACCTGCGATAGCTTTTTCTAGAGACTATTTAGCGAAAAATATTTGTACCAATTTTCTAATTTGCGTAATTTTTTTAGTACAAAAATATCCAGCGACGTTGGGTATGGGATTAATTATTTTTGATGGAATAAGTTTCTTAAAATTTAAATTGTAAAAAAGTTGTCTGAGAAGTGTTAACATGTTAGAAAATTAACAACATTCGCCCTTTCCGATGTAACAACTATAAATATCGGAATTTACCTATTTGTATACACTCAAGTTATACATTTAGATACCTATCTACTGTAACAATTTACAAATGTGTATCGAAATTTGTATAATATTTACCTAAAACTTGTAATTCATACCATTTATAATTCTATGGTATTCATTTTACATGTAACATTAATTAATTATCCCTTTTTATTTATTAAACAGGCCTGCTGCGTACATTTATAAACAAATTTATAATCAATATTGGTAATGTGACAGACAATCCTAATCACAGGCGTTCACAGAGTCTTGTTCTAAACAATTAGGTTACCAGATGGTGGTTAGTCGTTAGAACCTTGTCAAAATTAGATAACTAAAATGGCGTAATTAGGGTTCCTACCCGAGAAAGGTCGGTTATAAAATTTAGCGTATCATAAACCTGAGGTTGAATGACATAATATCTCCGTACACATTTATACAATTTAATGTTTTATAAATTATCTTCAGCTTGGCTGAATGATCAAACAGCATTTGCATCAGTTGTTTGATTACACTAGAATACAATCAAAGTTATTCCCTACACAATCGCAAAATTTCCAAAATACCTAATAGTACTAATGCATTGGCGGCCCAAACAATAATTGTTGAAATCGATATCACAGCCGGATGTGATGAAAATTATATCCGAATAGCTGGAATAAATTCCTCGGCACATTAAAGACCATCCGAATCCGTCAATCAGCGCCGATATTAAATAATCCCAATTGTTTACGATTCAATAAACAAAAAACCCCGAACACAACATCAAATGCCGAATTAATGTACATGACTAATTGGCTTAATCCGGGCCAGGTTTAGAATCGCAAGTGTATTCTGCTTCATGTAAAAAAAACTGATGATAAATCCTGATAATTCGCAGCTTAGTTAAATTAAACCAGTATTTTTGCCAATGGAAATTTACATTCTGTTATTGCAGAAATTGCTCTTTTTTTTACTTTTATTTGTAATGACTAACAGACAGATCGTACTGGTGACAACAAATGGGAAGTACTTACAGAGTGAATTGGGAATACAAATTCAATGAAAAAAATTTAAATACACAAGTTAAATTAGTAGGAGAATGTAACTAATCACGGTCCTTTTTGGTATAAAATTGGCGTGTTGTTGAGAGAGGTGATTACAATGCCATAGAAACACCGTGTGGGTGATCGTGGGTTTTTAAATTATATATTATACTGAGAAGGCGAGAAAATGTAAACAAATCGTTATATAGCCAAATAATTATTTACAAGATACGCATTTAATACAAATCTTTTACGCGTTGGTATGCCTAAACCTACCTAACACGAAAACATACTTTAGGACATTTAGACATTTACTACCCTACTTCTTCTTGTAATGCTTCATCTCTTACGAGACGGAGCGACCTCTCTTCTAGGCTTGTGTTCATGATTGAAGTGGCACAAGCGTAGAGGACCTACACCTTAACGTGGGCTGCTAAACACGGGAGGTCTAAACACTTCTACTCCAAAGAAAACTTACTCGGCAGATTACCTCGCTTATTCCTTCAGTGTAGAAGTCTAACGCGCTAGCCTTTAGATCACTACCCTACGTAGTACCTCAAAAAACAAGAAAACTTTGCCTTCATGTACCCAATCATTTTGGTCGCTTTCATAGGAAAGTACCGCAAAAATCTGTACCCGTGCGATTAGGTTATGTTTTAATCGTATTGTATCAGATTTCGATGAATTATTAAATATATGCACGGTTACATTGCCGAAACTAGTGCTTCCGCGACACGAGACGAGACGAGAAGTGATACGACTCACATCTTGTCTCAAATTGCATGACGAAAAACAAACTCAGTCTCGTTTCGTACGGTTAATTTTTCGTCTCGTTTCGACTCTATGCGAGAGTCCTTAATTTCTCGGCGAGAAATTCCCATCTATATTGTATATTTTGCTAAAATGTAGAGCATTTTTCTGTTGTGGTGCAAATAGCATGTTTTAAAAGCTGTAGATATAATATTAAGTGAATATGAAAATAAATGTTACGGCGTTGTCCTTTTCGTAAAATACCTATAAAAGTGCTTACAATTGCTAGAGATAAGTAATTTAATTACGTAGTGCGTGTACTGATTTAGTACCTAATCGAGACCGGAAGTTGTTCAAACACTGAAAATCTTAAAATACACCGACATTTAGATACCATAACAGTTAAAAATAGTGTTATTGTTGGATGATAATTTGACTTAATGGAAATAATTTTTCGCTATATCAAATTAATACTTACACAATTAGTTCCATTACATTAATGAATGTACTTTGCAGTACCGATGCTTGTGATATTTTAACGTGTATGTATAGTAAACATGCCCAGAATTGAATATTAAATAGTAGCAGCTACCGGCTAGATAGTGGGATTTTCCTCTTTGCGAAACGAATCACATTTAATCACCTTCATTATATAGATAAACTTTTTAAACATTAAGAGGATAAGACATTTCAAGGTACGCCAGCGTGCATACAATAAGTAGTATATCCTTTGGGCCACACTCGTTAGATAGTCCTACTTACATTCTCTAAATCAGCAAGTAGATTTCAAGAGGTTGGATGTCTTAGTCTTCGTACCAGGGGTATTCTAGGAAATCTAAGCCGCTTTAGCAGAATCGTAACCATATGCAGTAATATCCAACGGAAATTAATCATCAGACAATGGCATCATCGAACTTTTATAGTAACTGGTAACTAGTTATTAAAAAGAAACGTCCCGGGAATAAACTTATTACACGACATTAAAATAATTTTTTTATGTGAAATGTGTTTTAACGTGTGATTTTATCATGTATTGAGTCCTGCATTAAATAGTCTCCAAAGAGCGAGAGTCTCATCGAGAAATTTTCGTCTCGTTTCGTTTTTCATTTCTCGTCTCGCCTCGGAAAACGCGAGACGACAAATAGAGAGTCACGTCTTGATTCTAGTAGGCGAGACGATACGAAACGAAAAACTTCTCGTTCTCAGCACTACATAAAATAAATTAAAATAGTAGGTAACTAGTATTGCAATTGCCTGTTAATTGGTTAATTCATGTGTTATTTACTATTAAATGTGCCAACAAAACAGGGACTTCCATTCAAAAACATGGTCATTACATAACTATGGGAGATATCCGACATTCCGCAGAACCCTTAATGGCCTTTGCAAACAAATAAACATTTATTGTATACAGATCATAAAATAAATCCGGTTGATCTGCTTAAATAGAGATACAGTAGGATTCTCTATAAATAGAATTTCCTTTATAGTTGCTGGGATTTGAAATTATTGTCAATTATTTAGTCCATATTAGCATACTTAGTAATGCGGTAAATATTTTTTAACTTTGGTGTGGTATATGTATCAAATTTCTAGTTATTATTTGGAAAGTCAAATAACATGGTTTTGAATAAGTTTTATATGCGAAGTTTTACTCTGCCAGAATTATAAATATGTACGTCTTATCAAATACTGCCTAGAACAAGATTAAAAATCAATTAAATTGGTTTTGAAACAATGAAATGAAATGTGATACGAGCAGAAAATAATAATTTATTGTGATAAACGACCTAAGCCTCTTGATAACAGTACTTGTTTGATATCAACAAACAGGTAAATCGTTTAACCAAATATAAATATATGTAAATAACGGAAACGGAAAATTTAAATGACCAAAAACGTTTCTTATACTTTTACTCCCTATTAATTACAAATACAATCTTTCTTAAAATCCAGCGCAATAACTTCTAAAGAAATTACCATAATATTGATAAAAGTATTTTTATGATCTACATAATTAATTATCATGTAGATATACCAGGTATGTAAATATAAAACTGGAATTTGCCCATAGATGGCAATGGTTATGTAGTTACTGTAAAACCGCGTCATTGGCGCCATTTTCATGTTTTGACATCTGACAAAGATTTTCAACTCACAACAATCCTCGTACAAGTTTCATACAACCGCATAGTTTCTAATAGCGTTGAACATGTCGAATTTTGTGCCTGGAAACTACGATTTGAGGAGAGTATTGATTTTCTGTTACCATTTGAAGAAAACTGCTGCAGAATCGCATCGAATGCTTGTAGAAGCTTACAGTGAGTATGCTCTTGGTACGTCACAGTGCTTTGACTGGTTTAAAAAACATAAAAGTGGCGATTTTGACGTGAGAAACGAAGAACGTGGGAGACCATAGCAAAATTTTGAAGACAGCGAATTGCAAGCAATGTTGGATGAGGATGACGCTCAACTCCAACAACTTGCGGATCAATTAAATGTAACCGAGAAGCTATCTCCATACGTTTGGAAGCCATAGGAAAGATCCAGAAGATGGGAAAATGGGTTCCACATGAACTGAATGAAAGACAGCAAGAAAACCGAAAAACCACTTGTGAAATGCTGCTCGCCAGGTACAAAAGAAAGTCATTGCTCCATGGAATTGTGACTGGAGATGAAAAGTCGATATATTTCTAGAATCCTAAGCGTAAAGGATCATGCATAACTCCAGGCGAACCATCAACATCGATTGCAAGGTCAAATCGCTATGGACGGAAGACAATGCTCTGTGTTTGGTGGGATCAGAAAGGGTGTTGTCTATTATGAGCTGCTAAAACCTGGCGAACCCGTTAATACCGAACACTACCGACAACAAATGATCGATTTAAATCAAGCTTTGCGTGAAAAACGACCAGAATATCAAAAAAGGCAACACAAAGTGATTTTGCTTCATGATGATGCACCATCCCACATAGCAAAACTGGTCAAGGAAACGATTGAGTCGTTTAGTTGGGAAATAGTTTCGCATGCGGCTTACTCACCAGACTTGGCTCCGTCCGATTACTACTTATTTGCATCGATGGGACACGCACTTGCTGAGCAGCGCTCCAGTTCTTACGAAAATGTACGAAAATGGCTCGATTATTGGTTTGCCTCAAAACAGCAACAGTTTTTTGGCGTAGTATCCACAAATTGTCAGAGAGATGGTAAAAATGTATAGCAAGCGATGGGCAATACTTCGAATAAAATATTTTGTTTCATTCTTTTTCATGACATTCTTATGGCAAGTCAAAAAACATAAACACCTGGTTTAAAAGTGGCGGAATGAATATGAAATGTTTCTAGTTCACTTATTCCTATCTATTACATACGTAAATATTTTCTTTCTCGGCCCGGATTGGTTTACTCCTGGATATAGGACTCTCCTACAACTTTCCATGTTTGTCTGTCCTGAACCGATCTAAGTTCTATCAACCGCCCTTTTGATGTCATCAGCCCATCTCTAAAGACTACCGAAACTCCGTTTCGTTTGTTAAGTTTTCCACCATACAACTCTAGATGCTCATCTATCAGCATTCTGCGTTGCCATATTTCCTGCCCACTACCATTACAATGTGCAACCCTCTCCATAACATTTTTTACTTTGTTTTGTGTCTTGTTTCTGTATTTGTTACATTATCTCGAAGACTTATATCAAGCATTACTCTTTCTAAAAGTCTTTGTATCACTTCAGTTTGTCACCGTTTTTTCTTAAAAGGCCATTGTCTGCATTCTATTAGTTGTCATCAGAACAAACAACTAACATAGACCATATGCGCTTTAATTTTCTGAAGGTTGCCCACGTTAGAGCAGTTCTTCTACCGATTGATTTTCTTTTCCAAACGTAATGGTATGTCCTAGGTAAAAGTATTCTTTAGCAAATTCTATTTCATTATTTTGAATGGTAATTTTTGTTTTCTTTTTTAGATCTCTACTAACAATGACAACATCATCTGCATATCGAAGGTGGTTTAGGTAGTTTCCGTGTTTATTCCAAAATGTTTCCAATTTAGCTATTTGAAGACATCCTCTAGGGTCAAGGTGAAGAGTTTAGGGGATTACATCATCACCCTGAGGTATTCCTCTGTTCAAATTTATTTTTTCCGTTTTCAAGTCGTCGGAAATCTTAACATCAACAATCAACTTCTAATAAAGACTTTTGATAATCCTAGGGTAATACATAGAGCTAATCCTTGCGATGTTCGAAACTGTTAGAAAGGACCACTTTTCTATAGTGTTAGAAGTTTTATAATAGTCTACGAATGCTACATGTAGATGGACGTTGTATTGTATAGCCTTTTCTATTAATGTTAAAATTCTCTACAAGTGCTCTATCCTACCATAGCCTTTTGGAAACCCGGCTTGTTCATTGCGTTGAATCTAGCTGCTGTTTATTTTATAGTTTTTGTTCTAGAGAAAAGTTTATAAAAGTATGAGAGTAGGCTGATGGGGCAGTAATTTTCCAGGTTTGTGCTATCTCCTTTCCTAAACTATAGAATCACCTCCGCATTATTCCACGCAGTTGATATTTTTATTTTATTTGACAGTTTTTAATGCATGTTCAAGAGCATCACCACCAATTTTTATCATTTCACTTGTAATGTGGTCTTCACCTGGGCTTTTTTATCTTTTTTCTGATTTAGTGCATTATTATTTCATCTGTTGTTATCTCTGAAAGTTCTTCAGAGCCTGTATTTCTAATTTTCTCCGTTGGAAGATGTTTCGGTATTGTTGTTGAGTACAGTATTTGCTAGAATGTTTGAATTGCTTCTGCTATATCTTTTCTGTTCAAGACTATCGTACCTTCATCATACTTTATTTTTAATTTTCAATATTTTTCTATTTAGTCGTCATTCTTTAGATTGTAGTACTTTCATAACGATATTTTCTTTAGTGGCGTTTCTGACTTGTTCTGTATTATATGCCGTATAAAATTTCTGAACTTGAATAGAGGTATTATTGAAGTTGAATGCAAAAGGCTGTAGCAGATATCAAAAAAAAAATAACACGTGTTCACTTCTTATTGATTTCGTGTCTTAAATCCACCCTGTTGGTATCGTCTACGTTATACGAAACGTCCTGGGAGCGATATTTCTGAGGCACTATTTTGGATCCCAGCGCCACTCCATTTCTGGTGATTAAAATGGGTTTGTAATCTATTAAATTTGTGATGGGAACTTATTAACCTTAAATCTTCAACATGAAATGTTAATAACATTTTGTGTGTTCACCGCGTACGCCACTGGCTATAAAAGATCGTGAGAAAGTACCAACAATTGAATTGCACTTTACGCCATTAAGCATTCATTAGCCGCTACTTACTGACCATTCGCAAGTAGGTTCCTTACGACCTTACGGTATGGTTATTAGCATTCGCTCTTGCTGCTGCTTTTTTTCCGCCAAAGGAAGAATAAAGACGCATAAAACCGCAAGCCTTGAAAGCTCCACGGGCGATGAGTACGCTCTTTCGGTTTATTACTGTACTGTGACATAATGTGGTTTTTGTTCTTTCGTAACGATTCGCTCCATTAGCTCTGAACGGTGTGTGGTCCCCAGAATATAAACGGCATGAGCGAGCTACAGAGTTTTTCACAGTTACGAGGATTTTTTTATGGTAAATTGTAATTTGTACAGAGAAGGTTTTTTTTGCAAAATTCAATGATTGTTTAAAAGTATTACTGTAAGTTCTGCGAAGTGACCAGACAACGAAGTAGTTCACAGGACACTTCTCCAAAGTAAACTCAAAAAGACAAAGAAAGAGAATCGCATTTTCATAGTTGTATCCTCGTTATTTTTCTGAAATTAGCGTTGTTATTGTTTTTTGCTTAAATTCCCTTTACATTGAAGGCAAGCGTTCACGAAATTTAGACGGCACCAACTAGAGATAACAAATACGTGTGGTTGAAACGATAAAGAAAAAAACACCATGACACAATTTCCAATGTTTCACATATTACTGCAAACGGGAGGACAAAATCCAATGAAAATTTATTTTTATACTTGTTATTAATAAAGCAACTACATACACATAGCACCAATAGCTGCAAAGCTTTAACGTATGCACATACAAGACTTGTTTGAAATGAATTTAACCAGGCATATTGATTTTAGTGTACCCACGCGAAAGTACATTTTCTACTTTTTATGAATACACATTTCGCATTTGTATCAACTAACAAAAATTATGATATTGCATGCATGCGAGGGCATTTGTATGTTATTCATGCACGATGTTTTTAGCGGTAATGTTTGTTTTTAATTATGCATTTTGATATGCAGTATAAAATCGTAGTTGATATGTGTCGCAGTTGGACAAAAACGTTTTTAATTGTGGATTCAAGCTGCTACATATAATTTTTCATAATTTCAATTTATTATTAATGCGCAACATAATGGAAAATGACTGCACACTCGTTATGTTTGAAACATGCACATAGAAGGCACCAACTGGTATGATTATATATCCCTCTGCCTAATATTTAAACCCAAACATCAGAATCACCCCGGTAAAGCAGAGCAGTTTTCTTTACTGCTAAATTTGGCAAATAATAACAATTAAACGGATAAAATGTATTTAATTATATAATAAAGAATACTTACTTATAAAGGACGAGGTCCATAAAATATGTAGTATGAATCAACATATTCTTTATCGAACAAATTATGTAAACCAAATAGGTGTAGTAGTAATAAAATCTTATTTTCAACAATTAATTTCGAGAATTCGTGCTTTATGCTTCAGCTGGCATCGCAAACTGCTGCCAAGCAAACAGCAAACGCTATACCTCAACCATAGCCGGCCTCGGTGGTCTAGTAGTTAGCGTACTTGCCTATAGATCCAAGGGACGTGGGTTCGACTCAGGGGAAAATCTGAAAGTGGGGCTTCTGTCGAATAAGAAGTAGAGCTGTAGGTTCCGTGCCACTGTGATGTATGACACGTTAAAAATCACTACTGTGGTTTGAACTACTTCAAATAGGCAAAATTCTTAATTAGGATGTACAATGACTTGACTTAACAATATGACTTGAGTGAATAGAGATGTTTAGAAAACCACGTCCTAGATCTCGCCCAATCAAAACAAACAATTCACGACCATCACATTCGGCACTAAAAACGGTTAGGTGTCGAATTCTATCTTCTCATACAGATAAAGTTGCTGCATTATCAACACAAAGCTAAACGTTATAACCACTATATTACCGCAGACCCAGACAATACATTTGTTGGTGCCGCATATATTACATTTGTTACAGAAATGTGGGATTCAAAATGACACACCTTCAAGGTACTAAATCACGCGTTACGAGAACTATCGTTAAATGAAATCCCAGTGTAACTAATCAACCATTAATACTTAACAATGCAAGCTACATGTGTTTCTTGCCTAAAGTAAAACTTAGATAAGTTATCGAGCACACGTTAAAACGTCACCTCTGGCATAAAGAAATATTGTAGGCGACCCCATTTACTCGCGTTATGCAAATATTGATAGATATGACTGTGGGCATTCAAATTTATAACAGTCGTATACAAACCGTTCATACAATTTCCGGTTTAGTTATGACTCTGAACGTCCATCTGTGGTGCAAACGAAACTGTAGCTTATCTATGCACAAAATAGTATTTGCTTTTTATTCGAGGGGTAAAAGGAAAAAAAATGACTGTAAGGCATTGTTCTTACCAGGAAAGTGAAATATGTATTACGATTAATTGTTACGTGATCATTTAGAATCGCGGTGCTGAACATTTTTTTGGCAACTTGAATATCATAAACTGCTACGCGATCTCCTTTAGTCTACAATTGGAAAACAACTGTAGTATAGTATCTCTTCACAATAGTAGTTCATCTCTTCATCACAGCGATTCAGAATGGCTGATTTAGACTAGAAAAAGTAACTACTGTATCTCTTTAATATTTTTGTAGCTCTAAAAGTAACTCGCTACTTGAAACAACAACAGGTAACGCATAGCGGTGGCAAACTACGAAAAAATTGTACCGGTAACGAAAAACAAGGAGCACATATATTTGACTAAACCAGGGAGAACATATGTTTGTCTAAAATTATAACGGCAATTTGCCCCAATGTTTAAGAAAACAATATTTATCTAATCTACTCTGTTTAAAATGCAAAGTAGTACGATTACCTCTGGGCTTTCCCTTACCTTTGTTATTGTTAGCAATTACTTCTAGAAGTTTCTAAACTTAATACTATCGTGCTTAGAAACATTCATAAGTGATGACCAAAAATAACGAAGTTAAAGAAAAGTGCAGAGGTAGTAATCAAATTTCATTCTGTACATCCTGTACCAGTATCCTCAAATGTTGCTCTTGTGCAAATACTTGCACGTAAGTTCTTTTAGTTGTTGACTAACTGAGAAAAATTGCTTTACCTGAGAACTATAAAAAAACATTCAGATGCAATTAAATCTCTCTAAAAAGTAGCTACAATAGCTAATTTTGTCGTAGCGTTTAGTGTTTAAATCCCGGAAAAACTAAACAGTTAATACTTTTTAACGTGTTTATATATTCTATATATTCATTACTTAATAGTTGGTTAAATTTATTTAAACAGTTAAAGGTTCAGAAAAAAGTAATAAATTATATGAAAGCTTAAATGTTCTCTTTTGCGTAATTAATAGTATATCCGTCTAAATAAAAAAAAATTCTAAAATTCAGAAATCTTCTTTCTTTTCTATTTCTTAAGAGCGATCTGTTTCTGCCCTATTTCTCCTTTTCATATTTCCATTCTAACTAATTTATAATCGTGCTTTATGATACATTTAACGAGGACGAATTAAATATTCAACAAAATAGGAAAGACAAGTTAGAGGACACTTCATCTATTACATTGCTTTGAAAATGTATTTATTATTGATAATTTTTTTGAATCGCAGGAATACAAATTCTTACATAGTCTTAGAAAGTAAACTGGATTTTTTAAAAGCTGTAATTTGTAAGGCACTTTGGGCATTGTAGTAATCATTATTTAATATAATATTATAACCTATTTTCTAAGCAAAATTCGAATATCCAAAACATACCTATATGTAAAATAAAATTTCACTTCAGTTTGTGAACGCATATGAGGTCACTGAATACTAAGAGCTTTTTCGATTTGATGCATAAGTTATACTAATTCTCATTAATTATGCATATAGTAGTTTTAACACGATACTGAATAACAAAAAAAACTAGATGTAGATTATAAGGTGATTATACACATTTCTGCAATTAGGATCAATCAAGCATCTGCGTGACCATGTTAGTTTTTTCTCTGCAAGATTTCAATCATTAATTCGATCTTTTTTATTAAGTAAACAACTTTTTTCGCGGAGGCGATGATGATAATGCTAACAACTCTGTCAGTCACGTCTAAATGAAGCAGAAGAACAAAACAAACTGGTAGTTATCATCACATGCGTCTATAAATCAAAATGACTGGCCATGTGTAAACGGTTGACAGAACCAATATTTATTTCCAAAGACCCGAATATTTGGAAGGAAATGATATGCAGCTTGTGTACACATCTGAATGAGAGAACGCTAATATTTACTTTGGGCAAATAAATAGCACACAGCGAGACGCAATATCCGGTAGATACACTGGTTTCACTTCACATTAGGACTATCTTTCGAGTTTGGAGCGCGACCATTAACTTCCTTTTGTTAATGTGCTGGTTGGAAATAACCTCGCCTTTGCTTTTAATCTGCGCGCCGTTGCTTTTAATCTGCAGACAATGAACACCGAGGTGAACACTGAGGCCTTTCATCCTCAAACTTCTGTGAATGCGATTCATTCCGGCCCCAATTATTATTTTGTAATAAACCCAATGATCCGGGAATTAAGTTTAACTCAAACTCGCAACCGTTGTGGAAATATTAAAAGCTTTCGCTACTGAAATTAGTTTACAGTATATACCAGCATTTCAATTAAATACTATACTGGTAAGTAATAAAATGTTTCTTGATATTACGAAGATAATTAAAAACTTTCCACTAAACAAGATGCATTTACGACAATTTTTATTACAGCAACAGAAACTTTCTTTTCGTTAATTTGCAATTGAAAATTATAAATATACAGAAACCAAAATATTTAAATATTGCAGGTATTTTCCCTATTCAAAATATTTCAAGAATTTGCTAGAAAATCATCGTTACTGGAAAAAGTAATCATTTTTTCCATTAAAATAGCGAATGTGGATACATGAAAATATCGATATCCCAAAATTTACATACCAATTATGAGTAACGATTTTTGAAATGTCGACTAACGGAAAATCTACAATACTTTTCAACAGTATTTGTTCACCTAAGAGTTTTTTTATCCTACATATTTAGATAATTATAAATAGGCAAGAAAAAAACAATAACAAAACGTTTGCTCTTTTATAATGGTTTAATAAATATTGTTATCTACTAATAAAAATTGAACATGCAGTATATTCTTTACTTGCTATCACCAATTAAAATTAACTATAATTAAACTATGAAATATAATTAACAAAATCCTAGCACTCTACTTTCCCTTAATGATTTTCTAATTAAGGGTTACGATAATAAATAAATTGGCATATTAACTATCGCCTGCTACTACTATTAGTGTAGAGTATTTTAGCTTGTAGATCGCGCTATAGAATTGTTTAATTTAATATCCTACGACTTATACAACAGGCTGCGGCCTTCCATCACTTTCCAATGTTAAATTTTCCACTAACAAATAAAGAGTCATTAATTGATTGATTGAAAAATCACTGAAAGTTAGTTTTTGCAGTTACGATTGTCGTCTTTTATCGTAAAAAATGTAATGAAAAAAAATTAAATACGGATTTAACCCTGTGAATTGAAAAATGGTAGCACAGGAAAAAATAACTAAGATCGAAATTAGGATTACAGAATATGTTATGTGCAGTATACTCTACTTCCAATTATGTCGTTATCCACTTGGTACTTGTAGAACAAGGATTTACAAGCTACTTGTAATTCGGCTTACAGCACCGGTCTCATTCAGGTAAACTTACATATTGGGAAGAGGCTGAGGTGACCTAGGGGTTGTGACTCAAGCAAAAAGCTTAAATTCTCTGTCTTTATTCGTTATTTAAAATTGCCGTGTTTAGTTCATTCTTATTTATTTCAAACGTAGTAAACTGTGTATCAAGATTAGCTTCCAAAACTAGCTTGCATGAGTAATAAGCTACTTTTCAGAGATTAGATTACATCATTGCCTTATTGTCTAATACTTTTTAAACTGAAGAAGTAAACAGCGCAAAGCAGTTGTTGATTAACTTCTGGGCGAAGTAGATATTTATTTATACTTTATTTAAAAATGTGGACACCGTGGATAGATAACGAACATTTAATTCGAAGAGAAATATATTAAATGTACCAGGAAAACTGCTTGCTTGCGGTAAAATTGTTAAATCAAAGAATAAATGAAGAGTATACTGTAATATAGTTTTCCGAAAGTACATTGCTAGGAATTATTTAAACGTGTTTGATTTAAACATAAAAGTATAAACAAGCGTCTAGTTATTACAGAATCAAATAGATTACAAGCATGGCGCCGCGAGTATCTCCAAAACGTCAAAACATATCGCCAAGAAAATAGAAGTATATGTTACTTAGACGAAATTTGGTACGTCTCCCACGATATTGTACAGAAAAGTTTGACAGACATTTGCCACTATAGAGTAAAATAGATAATCCAGAAAATAAGTACATTTTATGTATAATTATAATTCTGTGGTCGGAATACAAAAAAATGGGGACTGGAAATCAGTCTAGAAAAGGCTAAAAACCTATTGGTGAAGGCAAAAGTCTTATTAAATGACGAAACACACGTAAGGTAGACGAATAAGTTTAAGTATTTGGGAGCTATAGTGCATAAGGAAGGTATAGGAAAATTAGAAATAAGACAAAGAATACAAAATGTTCGTAAGGTAAGGATCACTCAACTCCATATGGTGGGATAAACAAACAACAACAATGAAAAGCGAATCGGTCAGATGGCCACTGGATACCAATCAAGTGAGGAAGCATATTGAACACCAAAAAAACACGACAGGAGTTAAAAGCAGGAAGAGAGAAAAACACTAAATTCCAGACCAGAAATATCATTAGTGAATTATATTGCACAATTTTTTAGGCAAATAACGTTCTCAGTAAGATGCAATTATTTGACCATCCAATCTCCCATTAAAAACCTATAAGTTTTCTACAACTACACCGTTACAAGCCCTTCTACTTGTACCTAAAATTACGACTGCGAAGAAAGAAGAGTCAATTCATATACATTAACGTACCAATAAATACGCAATTGCGTGTCGTTCCGAAAGTTCTCTGCCTTTTACTCGCTATTTAACGTAGAATTCATATACATTAATCAATAAGTTATCGGCAGTCACTTAATGGTACGTATACATACCAAGCTAATAAGCGCAATCAACCCACTTATTGGAAGCAATTACTTCCACGGAGTTCAAATTAAATAAGACAAGCAAGTGTCCACGGCAGGTGGTGGACGCAAGACATCCGCAGGCCGTGTATGGTCATTACTACGTCCAAGTGCCCTCCAACTATTGGCTCGTTTCATTAAAATGACATTGGACTAATGAACGGCTCAGTATATTATTATGATGAAGTGGTTAACTTCTCCGTGTAAATTACCGCGGCCCGCGAATTAATCTCTTGCAGCTGTTCCATCAGGTGCAAACGCATTGTTTAATGAGTTGTCTTAACGCGACACTGCTGTGTCTTAATGACAGCAGAACTAATGAATTGACGTTAGACTTTACTACCATCCTCGAGTTTTATCAAAGCACGAAACCGTTGGAGGTGTCAAGGTGTGAAGTTAATTTGGGGCCTATAATTAATTAGGGTTCTGAGGAAACGGATTAATCATTTTCTTGTACGAGCATTTTAATATTCATCTGCCATAAACTACTACTCGTAAACTAGCTGTTATATCAATCAAGCATAAGTTCACCATATTTTTAGGTAATCAATCGTAGATGACCGAGTAGCTGTACTGAATTCAACGGAATCTTCTAGAAATAATTGTTGGGCATAGAGGTATGGGAAGCAGCTCCTGAGAATACCGCAGAGTTTCTTATATCAGCTTAAAATTGAATTTTCTTATTACTAGATGCATTTGAAATGATCTCGGAAAGAAACAAAGAAATCGAAATAAAATTTATATTTGTGTAAAGTATTCTTTAACAGCAATGCACCTGGAACAACGATACTCCGAAGCCATTGTATTATCATGCAAGACTTGCAAGATATTCTTCAACTACTTCTTTTTACTCTTTTGTTTAACGAAAACGTCATTTGACCTGAGGAAATCGTGCT
Organism: Limonius californicus; assembly: GCA_014611495.1. Lineage (NCBI taxonomy): Eukaryota > Metazoa > Arthropoda > Insecta > Coleoptera > Elateridae > Limonius > Limonius californicus. The sequence goes on from JABXWE010017692.1 coordinate 15,920, forward strand.
GTAATTGGTTGAATGTTGCGATGGAAACTACACTTGTATGAGCACGTGAATTATCTTGATAAAAAATTTGTCTCATTGCTTCAAAATATGAACGCAGTATTGAGCCCATGCGATGAGAATCTATGAGTATTCCTTTGATATTCTAGCCAATCGATGCCAATAATTATCCGGGGGCTTTGCAGATATTGCTTTTAATTCTCGATCCTCTAAAACTAATTTCAATGATTTCTGGCGTTGTTTCACATTTTAGACGTCCGCAGCTAGGCTCGCCTTTTAGGCTTTCTTGACCACATTCAATAATCCACTTAGACACAATCGAAAGTAAAGAAATAGAGACATCTAAAAGATTTTTCACATTGATTCGCCAACGCTGACAAACCTTTCTTGACAGCAACGTACTCCACTTTATAAAACTTTTGTTAAATAAACATACAAACACTTACTTTCATTTCAAAAATATTTGCAAATAGATACTTGGTAGAAGAACTTTTACAACAGTTCATGACAGATGAAACAGTTCCTTGTTGTAATATCTGCTTCTGAATGGTATTTATACAGTAGAACCCCCCTCCCCTGTTCATGGGGAATAAGGAGGGAGCGGAGAGACGGAGGTCGGACGAAGAGGGGGCCGGAGGAAGGGGTACAAAAGGGAAGTGGACGGAGGAAGGGGGACAAAAGGAGAGGGGCCGGGCGAGGGAGGGGTCGAAGGGAGACCGATGACGAAGGGAAAGGGGTGACGGAAGGAGAGGAGAGATGGAAGAATAGGGGAGAATACGTAGCGGGGTAGAAAAAGGTAGGAGAGAAGAAGAAAGAGGGCTGAGGAAGGTAGGGGGAGAGAAACAATACACGTATAAGAACTTAACAATATATTTAATTATTATTGACTGTTGGTAGTGTTTTGAGCGGAATTTATCAATTTAACTTTATCATAGGTACATATGTAAACGAAAAACGACTTATATAATATATATGGTCGTTGTTATATGCGGTTTCACGCACTCGCGGATACTACAGGACTTCTGTACTTTATTATATAAGAAATCGTATCAGAGCAACCTTTAATATAAATATGTTCAGTGTAGAAAGAATGGAGCCAGAAAACTTAATTGTAAATAATATTAAAACATCTACCTCTAGAACGAATTATTGAGTTGTTCGTACAGGTTTCGTTAAATTTTTGGATCAATACGTTCATTGTCGCTCCCCATCCCCAAACGGAAATCCAAACCACGTCGCGCCCGTTTGCAACCGCATCCTCGCGAGCGAAATTCCCACAAGTCGTATAATACAAAATCAGACAATTACAAAGTAGTCATGCCAGAAGCAGGAAGTCACGAGTAGCCTGCGGTTAAAAATGCAGATATTATAGCACCGGAAGCGCCTATCTCCCCACCCCGTGCGTTTCATAAGCGGTAGCATGCGGGCGCGTTATCGCGTTATCCCCAGCCTATCAATATTAGCAAGTCGGGCACGTTATCCGCCAACTCCCCTCATTGTTTTCAATCTCTAAACAACGCACAGACACGCATAAATTTCCATTAGCAGTCACGCACTCGTGCAGTTCCAAGTTATCATCAGCTCCGCTATTACTTAATGAAGATTTATGGCTTCATTTTAAGACAAAACGTTTTGTGTAATCAGCTTTCATTTGCATAGCCTCGTTTCCAGACCTGCAATTTGCTTCTTTAAGGGATTATAAAAACAAAACGAAATGATCTGCCTGAAATCGATTGCTGATAAACAGAGTTTTAGAACACTTTCTAATTTCCAGAAATTACAAAGTAGGAGACAAGCGACTGTGTAGTCATTACGAATTTAAAACACGACACAACAAGAAAAATACGCAGTGGGTTGGAAAATGATAGTGTTAATATTTATAAAGACCAAGTAACGAGGGCTATTCAGAAGTGTTTAATTACGTTTACACTAGTAATAATCCATGGACAACGTATGTGGCGATAGCTTCATCAATTTGCCAATATAAAAATAATATTTAAACTATGTAGAAGATATACATAATATAAAATTTTAAAAGTAATTGTGGTGTTTGGGGCCGCAGTATTTAAAGGCGCATTTTCTGCAAATTTCTATTATTAAAGCAGACATGATATCATAAGTGCGTCAATGATTACTTTGCCTTCATAAACTAGCAAGTAAAATTAATTACCTATGTGTAATTATGTTGCACAGACTGCATTATTACATTCTCTGACTATTAATCAAATTCTGTAATCTTTGGTAACGTCATACTGATATTATTATCATTTCGAACATGCGAATTGTAGTTTACCTTCGGAATTAACGACTCCTACATTTAATAATGTGCTCTGATTTCCATGGAAACAAATTTTGTTTTGCTGTTATAAGTAGTCGTGTGAGCAACCGACCAATCAGAATAATTATCTTTCTGTATATCTGGAGTTGTTACACAGAACTGAGGCCATACAGATTGACTACTCATTTGTAATAACAGCTTTTAAAGCTAAGTTATAAAACTGGCTGGTTATACTATATATCCATAATAGTCTTAGGCGAAATTTAAAACGCCAGCGTAGATTTTCACTACAAGTCAATGATAACCATTGAGACCCCTGATATCTAGAAAAGCACACGACTTTATAAAACAATCTATATAAAAAAAATATACTAATATAATATAATATACTAATAGCCGACTATAATTTCTTTTTTAATAGTTACTTATAGGTTCGTCTTTATGAGTACCGAGGTTAGGCGTTCCACAGGGATAAGTATTGGAACCTTTATTATTTACAATTCATAGTGGTTGTCAAAGTATATTATTTGATTTTCTTGTACATCTCAACATGAAAGACTGATAATACCGAACTAAAAGTAAATAGAAACTGCAGAGTGTTTTGTGAAAACACGCTAACACAAAACACAAGTTCTCAATTAAATTTACCCTTACATACACTATTTTTCCTGGGGAGCAAAGGATCCTCTGTGTGAATCTTTTGTTTTATATCATTTCTCAATTCAAAATACAGGTTTGCATTTAATACAAGGAAATGGGAAAATATTTCAGGAATTAACTGAACTACTACTATTAAAAGACTTAACTTACACAATAGAAGAGTGCCTCTCTGATCATAAACTAACATTAAGATAAAATTTCTTTCTAAAATTGCACAGTCATTAGCATTAAAATTATAGGTTAACCTTCTCATGCATCAACTGTATTTGAAGTGTCCTGAATCTCTGTTTCTTTCTTTATTGATAGCGTAATGAAATCTCTCATTTTGGACATCTCTATAATATGAGAATGTTCCAACTCATTTCCATAGGCTTAACATAAAAAAAAACATTTCTTATGTGGACAGTCTCTAACGTGGGCTTGAACAAGCATTTTTTTTTGTCCTAATAGCTACAGATTACTTCTCCACTACCTACATTTACAAAGCTATGAAATATAATTTTACCTGGAATATTAGTAATACCCTTTTACATAGGTAGTTCTTAATGTAAAATCCTGAAATTCTCTGTAAATATAACCCACTTAAATGCGTTTCTGAAATTCCATAACTCATTGACTGCGCCTACAAGTAACAATTTTTTTTGTTAAATTTTAGTTTTCGAGTTCATTTAGTACTCCTAACAGGGTTCTTCTAAAGGAATTGTGTATTAGCATAGGCTAATAAATATTTATTAGCCTATGGTATTAGTAAAAAAATTGAAATAAGTAAATTTATTAAAAGTAAAAAATGGGGTGTTTGGTAAGTGGCAGAACATTGTAAGATATCAAAAAGCCTTGTAGCTAATATTCTTCAGAACGAACGGAAAAAATCGCGGCGGGCAAATGGAAATGATAAAGCAATACGTGTGCTTGCATACACGAATAGAGCAAATGTCGATAAAATAATTTATGAGTGATTCTGTAAAACTCTTGCAAATAAGCTTTCTGTATCTGGATCAATGTTAAAAGAAAAAGAAAATTAATCGAGTCTGGCGATTTCTTCAAATAACATTTATCCACAACGTAGGCATAATTATATTGATTTCAGATGTTTTACGGGGACCATACGACAGTAGTGTTTTATGACCTACCGTATTTTTCTCTACCTAAATAACGTCAATACAATTCTTCTTCTTCTTCTTCTTCTGTGTATAGGCCAATGGCCTGTTAATTACCTACAATGAAGTAGGTTCTATGAGCCCTCTTTGCACGTATGCCGGGCAGGAGGCTAGCCTAACCCGTCGAACAGAGAAGAGAAGTTCCACTACAAGGTTAACGATTGTCAAAGATGTTTGTATGATAACCGGGACCGACGGTTTTACGTATACAATTCAATATACACAAATATTTTGTTAAAAGAATAAATCACCTCTACGCTATGGGCACCTCCATAATGTGAACACTTTCAGTGATTCCGAAGGTGTTCACATTAAGGAGGGTGTTCACATTAAGGAGGTTTCACTTTATCCTAATAAATTTTTTTAACTTCATTTAGAAGAGTATTACACTCACACTTCTCTTACCAAATAGGGCTCTGTTGGCAAATTAAAACCTATGCATCTTACTAATAGTAGTACAGTCAGTTTGGCTAAAGCTAAGAGCTAACCTTTTTCTCTAAGTCACTACTTACAGTATATTACAAGGAAACATTACTAATGTTAGGGATTCCGGGGAACTCTAATATAGGAAAACGTAATTAGGTAAAATAATTAAATGGAATAAGGCATTTTTATTGAATGAATACATACACCCTTCTAAGCTAATTGATTATTCAGTAATATTATTTTATTCTTTCAAAATTCGTAATCGATCCATAGAAAAGAAATGGGACTAGAAGGACTAGATTTCACAAATCTCTAAACGTAAACTAAAAAATCCGGTCCTGGCAATATGGCTTTCCTAATAGCTTTAAAAATGTCTATTTGTAATCTTCTGTATGTAGTCAGGTAGAGAAAAAGTTTGGCCTTGTGTTTTAACCAAATGAACTATACTACCGTGTGAAATAAAATGGGCCATACAGACAGAACTGCACGTAATAGCATTTCAAAAATTGATGTTTTGTATCTCAAAGTCCGTAACATAACCTTAATTTTAAAGTTTCTCCCCCAACATGATCTTATTTTTGTGTTGCTACTATGACAACCTATTTTTATATACTCTTCAATTACTCTTTTCTTGCCTAAATAGTACGCAAGAACCTGTAGTAATTATTATATGGCATGCCCACTCATCTCGAATTTGGTATTTGCACAATTCTGCTGTTCGCACTTCTTTTAATTACCTCACAGTATAAACATCATTCTACCCCCATAATGGTGCATGTAAATCTCGCTTCTAATTTTAGGTTGTTGGTAATATTTTTTGGTTTAATTACACAAAAGAACGGAAATGAAAAAATACGGCCTTTTTTTATCACTATGTATTTATTGTGTTTTTATCCAACGTTACGGTGGTAGATCTAAAGTATTTCTGCTAGAATTGAACCATCACTTTGTGATTTCCTTAGCTAAATGCCTTTATTTATATTTCTATTTATTTGTTTTTGGTATTTTTTTTATTATATTTGTTTAATCGTAAAAGTGAATGTACAAATACATAATTATAATTTGTATCCGTACTTCTAAAACTATGCATAAAATAATTGGAGCGAACGAAATGGCTACGGAAGCATCAATATTATAATAACGTTCATAAAACAATGTAGTATACATGTAAAGGAAGCCTAAACGTTTGCCGGAGTAGTCCTAGAAAAAGTGAGGAAGGCCAGAACCTGATATATCTAAACGAGCAAACGCGAGACATCCATCAACTTAATAGGCTTGTCAGTACGAAGAGCAGGTTTATTAATAGTCAGCAAACTATGAGATGAGATGACAATCAACAGAAAGCAATTATACATGTATAACCAACTGTATTACTACAGCGTACAGAGCCAATCGACATTCCAACTGTCATACATGGCCCGCACAATAATCCATTATTTATGGGCCTGCCATTGAACAACGCAGAAACGTCATTTGCTCAAATAGTTCAGCAACTCGCGGGATTTGTATAGTGCATATAGGAGAGAACGATCAGAAGGCTTGTAACTTTTTGTAACTATCGAGAAGGCCGAAAAAATGCGGTTTGGAGGTTCGGAAAATGCCCAGTCGCATTTTAAAATGCCTTCGACCGCAACCACAAATATGCCGCTCCTAATTCCAACATTTTTCTCAAGCATAAAGAAGCAATTACAGCGACTAATGTAAATACATCAGTTTATCTCTTAACCACAAGTGAAACCGCCGCATTCTTCCATGATTTGTTTCGAAGAAAACGGTTGCGTCAGAATATTTTATTTCCTGCTATCTTCTGACTTACTAATTGTTGGTTGTTACATACTTTTTGCGGCTGCTCCGTCTTATTTTGATGTGGTTTAAAGTAAGTTGTTCTGTTTGTTTGAATTCTGCAAATATTTTAGTTTTTTAACGAAAGCCATATAATTTATCTACCAAGATATGAAAAACAGGAGAACAAGTATTCCAATTAAAATACGGAATATTTGTGGTAAACAAATACATTTAAAAGAACCAGTTGCAAATGTCAGCATGCTTCAAGGTACTGAAAATTGTCCCTTTTGTTAAAGTTTGGCAAACACACGAGCTAGAAATATGGCATCGCTTTTGCATAATCTATAATTTTTCACTGTGAAATGTGGTTGCATTCAGAAGAACTTGGAAACTTATAGTTCATATTCATAATGAGGTAACAGACTAATAATTCAAAACCACACCGTCTCTTCACAAAAACACAATTATATAGGAAAGACCATGCGGTTTTATATTATTAATGTTGCATTCAATCCGCGGAGAATGAAATAATGATCTGCATTTACATTCAATTGCACTTTTAAGTTGCAACAATGTTTAGCAGAATTATTGCGCACTTAAATGCTGACATTGTTATTACTTGAAGCTAACCGATATACAGCGTGTCCAGTGAACACGGGCGGGCTGATAACTATAAATAATGCAGATACAAAAAATATATTAAATTGATCTTAAATGATTCAACGAAGCTACTAGAATTATTGCTTTGTATTCCAATAACACTTCTGAGAAATCAGCAAATTCCTCTCATCATTTTTAAATAAAATGTTCGAAGCTTATTTGTCGTTAGGTAGAATACTTTATTTTGATCGCGACCACACATTCGAAAAATAAAGTTATTGAAAACAAAATTAATTAATTATAATATAGGAACAAATGTTAGGTCTAAACTAGCGTACACAATGACATGAGTAAAATATAGTATCTAGTAAATTAAGGATCCCACGAAACAGTATACATTAATCGATTTGGTAACCATTGGTAAAGTATCTGGATAATTCTACTTCAAGCCTTCGATATCATTAGCTTCTGTAACTGACAAATTTCCTACCCGGTTAAGAATAAATTGTATGCGGTAAGGTAAAGTACACGGAGATGGGTCTGTGCGATGGAACATTAATGCATGTAGATGGTGTAGCAGCAGAAAATCACCCGTTTGTAAGCAACCCAACCTAGAAAACAAATTTGCTAACCACTAGCTGGAAACGGCAGGTCTGTTCTCCCGACAAAACCCCATCATTTGACGATTTTAATGCAGAATAAGTAAATTTAAGAGTTATGATATCAAACAAGAGATTGTTTCAAAAAAAATTAACCAAGATATGTGCATTGACATTATAGATATCTCTTTAAGACATTTGAAAACTGTAATATTGTGGCAGAGATGTAGTTTCAATGTTCGCGATTTTATTCTCTCAGTGCTACTTCATTTTTATAACGAAATACATTGTACATAAATGTGAATAAGTTCTTTCTTACGGAATTTTGAAGAAACCTCTACTACTACAATATGTAGAACACCAAACTAACAATTAAACTCTAATAACTTCATTTTGATTCCTCAGCCAAGCTACTTTAGATAGTCTAAGTTTATCTGTTGTTACTGAAGAAGGCAACTTAGTAGCTGCTGAAATACGTGTTTATGTATTCTAAATATTGTGGTGTTAAAGCGGCTTCCTAAAACTTCTGGATATTTTAAACACGTCTTCCTGCAATGTTTTGTATATTCTATTTTTTTTTTTACAGAAGTCTATTTATTTTCAATTAAGGCGTGAAAGATTCAATATAGCTTCGAAATCGAATGCTGCATGTAATAAGATAAAAAAATTCTCAAAATCATTCAATTTTATTTTAAACGAAGCTGGGGTTGCTTTCAATAAAACAAGAAGTGATAGTAAAACGGGGGGTTTTGGTTTTAATACTCCCCTTGGCTTGTTTAATTTTGGCCGAAGTTATTTTTTCGCATTTACAGCATTAGAAATTACACGATGCGACTACCTCACTGTGGGACACGATATACTATATCCACGATGCAGCGATGTAACAAAGGGAGATGCTTTGGAATTTAAACCCTTCTCCCATTGATGTTTTTAGAACGTGTTTAATAATTTTTCTTCTGTTAAAAATTGCTGAAAACAAACTGATCAAACTGTAAAGCACATTTAACATGCATTACTTTATTGAGTGCTTATTACTAATATAACTACCTTGTAAATTCAATGCTGAAATCTCCCCGTGAGCAAAAGATAGGTACATTATTGCTACGAGGTACTAAGTATGCCTAAACTAAAGTTTCGTCCATATTAGTTCAGGGAGAAGATTGAGATGCAATATATTAACGTTTAAGCCCATTTAGGTAAGTTAAGTTGACCTAAACCCAAATGTGTGTGGCTAACATTTTTGTACATCCCTTAGTACCAATCTAACATCATCTTTAAGTGGTAATTCTTAAAAATGTTTCTTAGGAATCTTCATTCAAACAACGTTGCCCGATTAAAGCGTGTTGAGATAGGTAGTTAGAATGCAAACTTAGATTCCCCATATTATGGCATTAGACCACGGATCCGTAACCGGAGTTTGGAATTGAACTACACTGCTGCGGTCGTGTGGTCAGCGGTTGGTGGTCAGAATTTAACCGAAACCCTCCTAAAGGCCTGGAAGGTCGCGAGGTGCTCGCATTCCGCAAGGTGCATTATCACATTTAAAGGCTTTCTTGTGAAAATTATGTCCTACAAAGTGAGATCCACATCATTATTGCACGTACATGATTCACGTAAAACCAAAATAATTAAGGTCGGCTTCCATGAAGTGCCCAAAGTGAATGCATGAAATCTCTCAGAACGTTTTCAATAGAAACCTTTGGCGTATTGAATCTAATGGGCCGCTGTTTAAACTAGAGTGGAAACAGTCGCTCATCATCGCTTGCCCTAAGGGCAATTCTGCAACACCGCCCAATCGTTTGTGGCCGGTGGTATTTACGAGCCGTGTACCAAATGTCGCCGATACCTTGCTCTTGTTGCCCGACTTCCCTTTATTTTACCCACCTTTGATCCCTGGCATTTGAAATTGCCCCCGTTCATGTTCGATTATGTGTAACACGATTTAGATCTCGCTAGCGGTATGTATTTTACTTCCCCGGTTGATTCCCCAGAGACAAGGAAAATAGTAGAGTATCGGAAACGAGTAGTATTACAGAATGTCATTTTGGTGTTTAAATAGGAGAAACGAAGGGTATTACAGAATGTAATTCAATCATTATATGGAGTTACACTAAGAGAATTAAGCGTGGAGATCTTGTAAACCCGAAGAGATATATTCGGTTAAATCAGAAGAATTGTTCCTTATTTGCAAATAGACAAGCATTACATCGGTGGTCTAGAAATTATGGTTATTTTTCAGCATAAACAGAATAAACCGCATTTTTTTATTTTTATCGAAACTTATTTGCGACTATTGAAATGACTTTTTGGATATTTTTAAAGACAACTACATTTTCACAAAATAACAACAACATCGTTTTTTAAACAGCCGTCAAAGCCGACCATATTTCTAACAGCTCTGTTTTTCTATTTTATATTAGACAGTTTAATTTTTAGTCTAATTGTTACTCACAGTAGAGTATGAAAACAGCTGTTTTTTAATAGTAAGAGTCAATATGGAAAGCAAAAAAAAAACTTTTTCCCAGTATATTATTTCTCAATGCAATACTTAGTTTTCGGTGTCTCTTAATTTTTTTTTCTATTATATAAATCTTCTTTCTCGCCGCAAGCCGTAGACATTTTCTTTCTAGCAATACCAGGTTTTGTATGTATATTGCAGAAATAACGACGTCATAAACAAGAAAATAATTTATGAATTAGAAATTTGTTTTACCTTCACTATTTCTGTAAAAATATACTAAAGCTGGCATTTCTTTAAAGGAAATTGAGCTAACAGTAGGTAGATATTATAGTGGTCCACGATTTGCGTTAAGAAATCAAGCTTTAATTAAATATTTTGTTATAATAGAGTGTGTCTCCAATCGTGAATCATATCAGTATATAGTGTAACAATATCAGGAATAATTGAAAAACCCACTTAACGGTTTTCAAGAAACTTGAATTACAGGTTTCCGAAGTGCTGAGGCTCTGACATCTTATCGTAAGGGGAGCTTACTACGTTAAACATTTGAAGCAATTGGAGAAACATATTTGAGCAAAAAGACCAGCTCTAACGAAGAAACAAGTTTTTTTTTCAATGAAGTCAATAAACCTGCCCATACAAGTGTCGTTTCCACCGCATAAGTAAGGAATTGAAATAGAATTTGCTCTATTACTCAATTTCGCTCCGAGACTTCCTCCATCTGCGTATTTCCACCACTGAAAAAAATGCCTTGCAAGAAAAGAGATTTTAATCAAAGGAAGAAGTTAAAAAAGCAATTGAAGAACATTTTGTAGGCTTTATATAATCGGAATTTTGCGATGTATATTACCTTCGGAACATAGCTCTCCAGCGAGATTATATTGCAAAATGAAAATAATTTCAAACCTATATAACCCGTATTTCACAACACTTTCAATTACCCTTGCATTGATAATAATAAACCTGGTAAAAATTAGAACAGAGAAATGAGGAAAACAGCTTGTTGCAATAGCAATGATGATGGCCTTAGAAGTTTATTTAAAAGAACAAAGTTGATGCCTGGAAACCTAATTAGAGGTTCGAAGCCTGTGCACAAAAGGTATCTATGCACTTTACTACTATCAACATTGTTTGTTAATAAACAAATTGTCGATAAATACAAAATTAATTCAACATTTTTAGAATTTATAATATGATACCAGTAGTCTTCGAGGTGCTATACAATTCTTATTTAACCGAAGGTATTAGTACAGTTCACGATATCGCCTCATTTAAACTAATTTTTAAACACATTTCAGATATCAATTAAAAACAAAAATGTAAAACATTTCTTTCAATTTCGAAATTTATAAATTGTACTTATATATGTTAATGTGGTTTCTAATGTGCTTCGAAATGAACAAGCAACTGTCAAATGTAGAAAAAGTATTAAGCTAAAAATGCGATGTGAATTTATACAATGCAGAATCAAAAAGCAGAAGACATCAATGAATCCCCCAAAAAGAGTCAATGTGAGACTTACCCTTTCTGCCTTGGGTCTCTTTTCCCTTAACGATAACTCCAAATCTCCGTTTTTATGGTACCACCTACTCGGATGGTCTTCTACCTAAAATTACTAACTACAGAATTCGGAAGACAAAAGTACGAAAACATGTTTTATATTTCCTCAGTGCAAATGGCCGATAGGAATAAAAACTCGAAGTCGCCTTTCAAATTCGACTTCATGTTATGGTAAAACTAATTTGGTTCTTACTGTACTTACAAAAACGCTAATAAACAAGTAAAATTGAAAAACATTACAAATAGTGTTTGCATTCCCACAACATTTATCAATTCAAAAAAACTTTCTAAAACATACACGGAATACCAGCCTTCACTTGATCGAATCATTTTCTTGAACCTACCAAATGGAAAGCAATTTTTCAAAAATGCCTTGCACGCGTGTAGGCCGGGTTAATTACATATCCCCATCAGAAAACGCATAACAATGCGTACTGCCAATTAAGGAAGTTCGCCGCGCTTGTGTTTTTCAGTCGTTTTGTGTGTGGCGCGGTAATCACCGTTTTCATTCTTAATTACGAGCCACGAAGCGAACGTGTTTTCAAAAGCCACGCCTTGTGTTTATTTTATCTTGCTTACATTCTCGTTCTCGCGAGTACTTTTATTTTTATAGCCTTTTATGCCGGATTCGCGGCAGGTCGCGTGGGAGAGAACATCACATCAAGCATGTGTTTAGGCTGGCTGATCTCCCAACCCGCTAGTTATGTGTTTGGATGCACATTACGCATCAATTTCACTTAGTGTACTCTTATCCTAATATTATTACTTCAAGTTGAGTTATATGATTCAAATAAACTGATCGTAATATAAACAACGCAGCTTGCAGCTGCTTAATTACTATAAAATGTTAGAATACGTTTTAATTAGTTAGTTCCATTAAGCACCTTGTATGGAGTAGAACTCCGACGAATTAGATATTTCTTTAAATAAATGCTTTTTAAAAAGATACTTCGTCGTTAAACAATA
>JABXWE010017693.1:0-22537 GCA_014611495.1 Limonius californicus
GCTTTGGGGCCTCCGCGAAGTTCCGAAGCAGCGCAATTATATTCTTTGTCAAAGTGTATTTAACCGTAATAGTGCTTAAAGTTTGCGAGAACGGAAATGCTCTCCGTAGTAATTAATTATTCAAATCAAACTTTTACTTGTCACGCCATTCGCACAATTCGTCCTTACGGCGTTCGAGTACGCACGACATAACCTCACAAACAATTAATTTTCATGCTAACACAGTCGTAAGGAAATCATGTTACATAAAATACGGGTCATCGAGGTTCGCGGTCGCATCATGATAATCATGGACAAAAATCGATAATTATATTTGCATGTTATGCACACAGGATCGTAATACAAGGCTGGAATGCAGAAATTTTCTGTAATAACCGTTCCTTTAGAAGTATGCAAGAAATTGCGAAGAACTTGTATGTTTATACTTCCATATATCACCAGAAAACTAATTTGCTTCTGTCCCCCTAGCAGATATGTACTATCGACAACTTTGAAAACGGCCCCTTTTTTGTAGGGTTTTATGTAAGGACAGAGTAGCGAACGCAGTAGAAAACAGAAGTGAATTGTACTAGTTTCAAAAATAACTTAAACCTACAGCGTTTTCTTTATAGGATTTACAGAAATGTATACTTGTGGTAGATCGTACACAATCTTAGGAAACCAACATGTTTACTTAGGAGGAAGAAGTTTAGCATTCAGTTGTTCAGAGTTTTCAAATCAATCAACCAAAATCACAGAAAACCACCAGGCTTACTTAGGATACGGAAATTTCCCATATAATAGTTCTGCATTCAGAGTTCTAAAACCAATCGACCAAAATTTCAAGAAACTAACAGGATTACCTAGAAGATAAGAGTTTTTATTAAATAGTTCTGAGTTCTAAAACCATTGAACCACAATTTCAGGAAACCAACGGGCTTCTTTCTTCTTCAGACAGCCTTGTTCCGCCCAAGCTTGGGCATAGGGCTCCCCTAGGGTTCTCTACGCTTCACGATCTTGCGCCTTTGGGAGCCACCTCGGTCACCACGGACTTACGTTTTTACTAAGTAATTCCGAGTTCTAAAACCATTGAACCACAAGGGCTTACCTAGGAGACAAAAATTCTATTAAATGGTTTTGAGTACTGAAACCAATCGACCTAAATCTCAGGAAACCAAGATACTAATTTCGAAGATAGAAGTTTCTCATTCAAATGTTCTGAGTTTAGAGCTCTAAAACCAATCTACCAAAATTTCAGAAACCAATAGGCTTAATGAGAAGATAGGAATTTCTCATGCATTTCTTTACTACAGCTGGGCTTACTCCCGTAGAGCTTTATCCAGTGCTACGCTCTAGGGTTCGTATTTATGTCTGTATTTTCTGTTTCAGAAAGTTCAAACATGTGTTATAAATAGTGTTATTTATACATACACTTAATTCAAAGTTTCGTATTACGACTACTAAACCGTGAATCCCTACAACGGCCGAAAATCCAACAATTTTATAGTTTATGAGTTCCTTTGGTTCAATGAGCTGCGACTTACATAAATTTACAAAGTTGTTTCCACATTTTTAATTATATTACATCAACTTTACATAATGAGTTCAAGATCCTACTAAAAATTAAATTTTTAATTATATTATGTACTCTTTCAACGAATTTCATTTGTGAAGTTCATCATCATCATCTGACATGGAGCTGACTCGAGGGCCGATCCTGCATACGCCAGTAGGTGGGTAGGAATTTACGGCATAGGGCGGAATCGAGTGGGGCATTGCAGATATAAGAAATATTTGAAGTCCGTATAAAGGCAACGATTTTCAAAAAATCCTTCCAAATATTTCAACAGAGCCAAGAGTTCCTTTATCCACATATTCGAACACACGCTGTATGTCACCATTGATTGATTGATTGATTGGTAACGGGGAGGGGTTTTTGCCCTTTAACACTGCGGCCTCTTGGGCCTATTGTGCATCCCCTTCAGTCGCTAGTCGCTGCCAGATAGGTCCGTCCCCTGTATCAGGTCTAGGAGTCTATTGATCAGGCTGGCTTGCGGCAGTATCTCGTTGGGATTAGTACCCTCAAAGATTTGGTATCTTCTACGAGCTAGGCTTCGCATTGGAATATTATGTGGGAGGCTGTTTCCTCTTCCTCGCCGCACAGTCTGCATATAGGTTCTTCGTTAAATAGCCCTATGTTGTATAGGTGTTGTCTGAAGTGCCGGTGTCCCGTTAGGAGTCCTGTCACTACTCCAATTTGAGTCCTACTAAGTTGTAGGACTGTTTTGGTAAGCTTGTGGGGATGGTTACCCATCATAGTTTTACTTTGTCTTTGTCGAGGTGAGAGTCTCCAGTGTTCCGAATATTTGGTTGCGATCCATTCGTTGACTGCTCCTCTCACTGTTCGTTTAGTTAGGCCGACCACTGGTTCAGGCATTTCCTTCTATGCCTCTATGCCCTGGCACCCACACAAGTTTTACCTTGTTATTACATCAACTTTACTTAATGAGTTCAAGATCCTACTAAAAATTAAATTTTTAATTATATTATGTACTCTTTCAACGAATTTCATTTGTGAAGTTCATCATCATCATCTGACATGGAGCTGCCTCGAGGGCCGATCCTGGATACGCCAGTAGGTGGGTAGGAATTTACGGCATAGGGCGGGATCGAGTGGGGCATTGCAGATATAAGAAATATTGGAAGTCCGTATAAAGGCAACGATTTTCAAACAATCCTTCCAAATATTTAAACAGAGCCAAGAGTTCCTTTATCCACATATTCGAACATACGCTGTATGTCACCATTACAACGTAGGTCATCATCATCATCATCATCATCTGACACGGAGCTGACTCGAGGGTCGATCCTGAATACGCCAAGCCATTCGTAAAATTCCACTTAGCGCCCATAAAAACTCAATATGAATCTTTGTTTAAAACATAACCAAGCAACAACTTCTGCTGTTAATTTATAATCAGCAGTAACTGATAATATCTGTCTCAGACGATACAAATATCATAAAATGCTATAATGGGTTTTAAACGCAACTTACTTAAAAGGATGTTGCACAACTCGTAAAAACGTCGTTTTATGGGTTACTACTATAGATTTTATGTTTTGAAGCTATAAAGAGATGTGATATTTATTTAAGTGCCATAAAATTTAAACACCTGAATTTCGAATCTTGCATTAGTGGGTATGATTAATATAATCGCTCTAATTTATCATTTTTAAAATTGCTTTTTGGCTACGTGTATCAGTACATACATCTAACCCTACATTTTTCCGGCAATACACTGCTTTCTGAGCTCCCTTGTATTTGTTTTCTACTACAATGAACTCTATAGAAACTGTTATTTCATTGCACTAGGAAATTTACAGCTCTTATAATTATGTATGCTTTCCTGTAGGCAAAAATCAGTTTTATAAGGTTCGAGTACTATTAAACGTAGCAGATAATTTGTAGTAAATTTTCATGATTGCCTTCGCGATTAGCGTAACGAGTGGAGTTCTTTAACGTCATTATTATTAGGACTTAATGCCAGCTTTTAATTATGGTTTCCAATGATTAGGAGGTTTGACTGATGTTTATACATAAGTTAGTTACAGTTTATTGCAGGCTCAATGCTAACAATAATAATTATTCCATGTACGAGATATTACCAATTTGTCTATCATTAAATTACTGCTGCAGGTAATTTCGGTTCTACAGATTTAATAAAGTAGGCGGCAATAGTAGTTAGCAGAAAAATGTATCCTCAAGCGTGACTTCGACTAATCGCAATGTCATATCGAATAACCAAGTTATTTATAACGATAGCTCAGTTACCATACCAGATTTTTGTACACTACTTGAATAATTAAATCCTAATAAGGGAAAATCATTTTACACAGTTGGACATTTTAGATTTGTGAACGATAAAACCCATGCGTCGCGACAAAGAGTTGAACAAAAATCATGTCTGTGCACTGTTCAGAGATATAGGCTGATATTGTAAGTGTTTATTCTTTACCTTCTCACGATTTCTCTTAAATTTTCCGCTTTTACTACTAGTACGACCACCCCAAGCAATAAGATTATTGTTCCAAATTGCAGGATTTTATCTATGGCGATATTTTCTTCGACTAAGTTTTTGTGCCAAAATCTGCTGGATTTTCAAGAACACTAAAAGGCATCAGTTATGCCTATAAAAACTTCTAAGTATTGTAATTACCTCTTTAAATTGCTACTCTTATTGAAAAATCAATAAATGTTAGGGTAACCAAATGGTATCAGCGGAATTTGACTTTGCTCATTTAATTTGTCCAACACTGTACAGCCCCTTCCAGTGTTATTTAATTATGCGTCAGCTACAACTAAGTTAGAGGAGTGATTCAAACTGTAAAGAAAGAGCTCTTTGTTAATCAAAGTAACTAGATTATGTTTGAATTATTTTGATACGAAAGCATAGCTAGGGGGATACCAAGTTTAACTTCTAAAAGTTAATGAACACTAAATAAGAACCACTGAAACATACTCCAACAGAAGCAAAACTTTCGAGCTTTAAATATAAATGAGCAAGTAAATTTCAGAGCGAATTCTACTTCTACTTCTTTTTTGTTGATTAGATAAAGCATGAATGGCTCATTGAGAATGCTTATATTTCGTATATTTTTAAGACACATTTTCTTTAGAAAGGAAAATTTAAGACATGTATCTGTTAATATTGTAGCGGACCGCACTTGCCATTATGTTTATATTATTACAGGAAGATGCACTTTGGGACTTTATGCTCATAATTTTAATTTTTTAATCTATACTCGCATATATATTTTCATGCTAATTGATTTTAGGGGCGTTCGAAAGTCGCACGCCTCATTTATCTTTGAAGCGGCCGCTTCCAACATGTGTTTATTGTTTTGTCCTTTACGATTGGGCCTAAGTTATGATGGGCAATCACCTAAAATAAGCCGCTTTACCATGAATGAACTTCTAACATGTCGAATTAACAGTAGTTATAAGTTATATTTCCAGATTTAAAAGATCCGTTTTCTTTTACAGCTTTTTACATTCTAGGTACCTAATTTCAAATTAGACTGGTCTCAAGTAAGCATAAATTGGGACAGCCGTCAATAAATGGGGTGGTTTGGGAAAAGTTTATGTATTTTTCGTCACGGACATTTCCGTTAAAAGTCATTAGTTCAATAAACGAAGAATGGTTTCTTCGTTGCATGCACCCTCCGGCGGGAATTTCACACAGAAACGTGGTAATTAAATACTAAATTTATTAGGATCTGAGGATTAGGTAAGGAGAATTATTTCGGCTGTTTCTTAATAGTGCTCATATAATTTAATTAATAATAAATAAATGGAGCCTGGAATTGTTTTTCAAATTGGTGCACGTGCACAGGGGGTTTTCGCGATCCAACACCCGGTTTTGGCCTATAAAAGCAGAAGTAAGTTGTCATGAGGGATCATTCTTTCTTGATCTAACCGTCAAGAAGCACAGTTCCTTTACAAGTTCCCTTAACCCTTCACCTGCCAAGCGCTTTGAGGTATCTCGGCAGCTACGGCATCCCTTGACAATTGCGCTTTGAGGTATCTCGGCTGCAGTGTCAAGTTCCCTTAACCCTTCACCCGCCAAGCGCTTGAGGTATCTCGGCTGCAGTGTCAAATTCCCTTAACCCTTCACCGGCCAAGCGCTTGAGGTATCTCGGCAGCTACGGCCTCCCTCGACAATTGCGCTTTGAGGTATCTCGGCTGCAGTGTCAAATTCCCTTAACCCTTCACCCGACAGCGCTTCGTAGTCCAGTTCATTAATAATACACCGTTCACCTTCAGAAACCCCCCTGCGAACCGACCGATAACAGCATCTTTAGTATTTTACTGGGCAAATAGTTTAGATTTCCTAAGGAAATCGATGTACTTGAGATCACGTCGCGCTACCTCGGCTAAGGTTTCCTGCAGTTTCCTAGCCTGAACAGGTGAATGCCGGAGGTAGTTAAATTGCACTGTCTGCAGTTAAATATTGACGATAATAAATGTATTAAACCTCTCTGGTGTTTTATTTCCGTATTTAGCTCAACTACTCTAGATCCGAACCTAACACGATCACGACGAATCACGACAAATAAAAGAAAAAAGCACAACACAAAGGTCCGTAACGCTACAATATAGACACTTCAGAAAAATTAACAAATTTTTATTAATTTATGTTGATTTAAAGCATGCCGCGTGGCTTTGAAAACATTTCTTAATAACACTTCAGGTCACTGGTGGTTGTCTACTGACATCATTTTGTGTGGGTGTTAATTTTGTCGTTGCGTAAATAATGAAGTCGAAACGATTTGAAAAAACGAAAAGTTGGAACAAGTTGCAACTGCCACTGTAAGCTTAGCCGATAAAAAAAACTCTTTATTAACGGCAATCTGACGTCAATTGTAAGAGGTTCTACACAGCGTCGGGGTGTTATATCTAATTTTCAAGACAATTCAAACACCGTTCAATTTAAATTGTAACCAAGAACTACAATCAAACCCGAATTTCAAAGAACGCAAACCCTTTATAATTGACATTTAACAATGACAGCTGTAGATTAACAAACAGGAATGTCTACGGTAACTATTTTTTTTTATTGGAATAAGGGTGATTAGTCTGTAGAGAGGGAGATAGAAAGGGGAGTATAGAGAGGGATGAAAGAGGTAGAGAGGGCAATGGGAAAAAAGAGGTGTAAAGAGGCGGTTGAGGAAAGAAGGGGTAGATAGGTAGAGGCGGAACGAGAGACAGCTTTATAGTAGAAGGTAACTATTTTGAATACTCGAATATAAAAATGTAAAAAAGTTATAATCTAAATAATTAATATTCGACCCTCCTATCTTATAACGGAATAAATAATATCTGACGATATATAAATTATGCCCCTAGGTGCGACATAATCATCCAAATATTTCTAATTTTGGAAAGTGATATGTGGTCCGCAGCAATCCATTTCTGTAGGTATGACGCTGGCCCTGGTAACCCTAGTAAATAACGTTTAATATCGTAAGTATACACTTTGAATAGAATTTTCTTGCAGACCTTGTAAACTTTACTCTACTAATTCGCAAGGAATACAAACGAATTTGCGACATATCTAAATCACGCGTTCAGGTCGAGCCTCTATAGATGCCGTGTTTGAGGTAAAAAAATTGAGACAGAAGGAAGGAATACGGAATTAACTTGTAGATTGCGTGCTAACCAAACAGTTTCCTATTTCGCTGATATTGTATAGATTGAAATTCTCTACAGATACCTAAGATATACCTGCTAGCTAACAATGGCTCTTGTACGTAATCGAAAATAATTTAGTATTCATACATTACGGTGGAAAAATTGCTAATTTCAAATCCAGGTCATTATCTATGCTGTCCGGCTGCAAAAGGCAAGGAATTGCGATTGCAGAACGATTTATGCGCGCAATTAATCAAATAATCGGCTGGCAGCAGGTTAGCGATAAAAGAGGCCACACACGCCCTCCGTTCGTTGGGGAAACAAAAGTTTTAATTTTGGAGGGTAGCGGATAATAAAAGTCCGGCCGCCCGGACCTACCGGTAATAATGGTAAAAGCCGCGCTCCTGTACGGTAATGAATTCACTAATTTACTTAGGAAATCCAGCAAGTTAGGAGTAAGTCAGCGACTTAGTTAACCAGCATTAAACTTGCACGGGCTTTGCGGCGACTATAAAGACCAGATAATTAGTATTAAAATTCACTTTGAGCTCGGAAAGGCAACCTGACCGAGGTTGTATTAAAATGCGCCAACTTCAGCTCGTTTTTCCCATCCCCTAATGCATATTCGGAGCCGAAATCAGCTTGACCAATATTCAACGCCCGCAATTAATTACGGGGCCCCTTTTAACGCTACCCCTCCCTTAACAAATGCAAGATGCTCATAAATTCTTCATGTGCGGCAACGAAAATTTATTCCGCCTAAAAACTACTTTTCAAGATAGGTCTGGGAGAATAAATAATGAGAGACGAAAACAGTTTAATATCTAAGTGACCTTGAAACAATTACTGTTACATGTACCTCTATTTTTATTGGCAGAAACACAAGCTAACAGTTTTTTACTCATTTAATAAACGATAAAAGAGTTCCAAATTTACAAACTTCAATTAACATTTTCCTGCTTTTCATCCAATCCGAAAGCATGGTCTTCAAAATCCATAAAACGCGCTACTATAGTTGTGCCAGCCAATCAAGTAATGCACGTCATAGATCACATGATCAACGAGCAGCAGTGCCGGTATCATAAAATAAAAAAAATCGAGAATGTCATTTCAGGTTATTCTTTTACTTTTTTATATATTTACTTTTTAAATTTAGTAGACAATAGGTTACCACAAAGCCCATGGTTTTTTTTTAACAATTAACAAATTATATTATACAAATCTATTATATTTTATAGCAGAACTATTGTTATCTGTCGTTACGTTGGTATTAAATCCAACATGTTTATACTTTGCTGTCAGAAAGTTGTCAGAAGTTATTGCAGCTGTCATTGAAGGTTGGTTGTTCGTAGTTTTCTCCTTGTAAATAATTTGTTTATTTACTGCTATAGTTCTAATTAGAACTAACCTACATTATATTTTTGTACACGTTTACAAAATGCCGAAACCTTTAAGTAGACAGTCGAAACAACTTGTCGCAAGTTTGATAACCTATTTCGAACGCGAACGAAATAATAATGGTCCAGTTCTACCTTTAAATGCTGTCAGAGAGGTAATATTAACTTCTACAACTAGAGTATGTTTTTATTTTAATAATTATTAGCTCCTGTGGTTTCTACTTGCTTTATATTAAATTAAAATGTAAATATTTGAGGTTACGTCCGTGTGTGTGTTGTTCCACTTAAAACTGTTTCAATATAAATATACACATACAAGGTTGTGACGTCATAAAATTTATATATGACGTGCATTACCTGATTGGCTGCCACAACTATATCTGCAACTAAAGCGAAGAAGAATCAACTCTTGACAGCAAGTTAACGTACATTAAACAGCCCACAGACGATACAACTTGCTTGCTGTACAACATGCAGTACTGCAGATTGGATAGGTGGTTGGAACGACTTGCGATACGAAAATTTCGCCGTTAAAGTTCAGACTTGAATTCCGATTAATTGGACAGCTAATCCCAATACAATGTCTGTAGTTGTTAACACGTACAACAGCTTTGAGTATTGGTGTTTTCCGCGATTATATCCACTATTTAAAAAAATAGTAGCCCTAATTCTGGTAGTTTAATTAGAAGAAAACGAAAAATAGATTAAAAAAAGAAGATATGGTACTTAAATGGGTTACTGCAACGACATATGTATTCACATGTGAATTTACTACACGACACGAACAATATGTCAGTAAACCAGCAGATTTCAAAAACGCAGTTGTACGACAGACTTTTCAGCATGCCATACTGTCGATATAATACACACAAACGATCACGTTGTACTACAGGTTGGCCTACAACGCCACACACATAACAGTTGTTCGAACGATCGAATCAACTTAGATTGTACAATATGCTGTACGATACATCGTATTGTCTGTGGACCCTATTGAACCACGACATACCTACGATTTCGTAATAAACATGATCGAAGGAAAACTAAATGTGAAATTCATATGTTCGATTCTTTCGTCTGATTTTTCCTCTATTTCATGCTCTTAACAGATAATTTAATTTTTTACATATCTGTCACTTTGTGTGTGTGTGTATATACAGGGTGTTTATTAAACATACGTTAACAATTCGAGGGGTTATTCCCTGGACTATTCTAAGAATATTTTGTCCTTTGATGATTTTTGAAAAGCCGGTTTGTTTCGAGGATACAAGGCGAAACAAATTTTCGACAATAACAGCATTTTATTAGGTACCAAAAATTACATGTAAAGTTTCTTAATCTACAAGAACTGTTAAAAAAGACTACCTCCAGCTACGATGCAAGAATCCAATCTTCTTCTCATTGACTGCCGAGCACTTTCAAAAACACCAGGGTCGTTTCTTATTGAGTTACACCCAGCAATTATCCGATTTCTTAAATCTTCCACATTTTCCATTGGAGTAGAATAAACTAATGGCTTTAGATGACCCCATAGGATATAATCAAGGGAGTTTAAGTCCGGGGATCGAGCAGGCCATAAGTGAGGTCCACTTCGACCAATCCAGCGATCTCCGTACGTTACTGTTAAAAACTCACGAGCAACCACACTAAAATGCGTTGGTGCACCATCGTGCATAAACCACATTGCATTTCTTGTTGCCAATGGTACATCCTCCAGAAACTCAGGTAGAGCCTGTTCCAAAAAGTTGCGATACACCTCGTCGGTAAGTCTTCCTGGTAGAAATATCGGTCCAATTAGCCAGTCACCCACAATTCCAATCCAAAAGTTCAACGAAAACTGATATTGAAATCGATCTTCAAGTACCTCATGTGGATTTTCTTCAGACCACACATGGTTAATGTGAAAATTCTTTATTGCATTTCTTGAGAAATTCGCTTCATCGGTAAAAAGAATCAGTGTCAATAGTTGAGGGATTTGATCCAATGTGTGCAAAAGCCATTTACAGGATGCAATACGTGGAGGAAAATCAACAGGAAGAAGTGCCTGAACGCGTTGTATGTGGTATGGGTACAACAAATAGTCCCTACAAATTTTCCAAATAGTCCCATTACTTACATTCAAAGTATTTGCAATTTTTCGAGTAGAAGTACCTAGATCTTCCTCTATCATGTCCAGCACATTCTATTCTTCCGTTCTATACTGTCACTGGCCTTCCTGGTCCTCCACTTCGTTCCAATGTTCCTGTTTCATGAAGACGTTGATGAATACTTTGGAAGGTTTTTCTATCAGGAACATTACGGTCAGGAAATCGTTCAATGTACAACCGCCTAGCTTGTAATGAATTGCCATCAGCAACTCCATAAATGAAATGCATGTCAGTCATCTCGGCGTTTGTATAGCGATTCATGATAGAGGACTTCACTAACAAAAGTTTAAGTATTAAAGATAGAAAATACACGTCAAATAGCCAAACGTCAATCAGTCTGAACAAATTTGACACATACAAAATGATCAATAAGGAGACGTATTCAAATGAAATCCACGTTTAAACTGATTTTCTTTTCAATGTCTGCACTTGCCAGCTGTTAGTGGATAAAACGGCCGTTCTTAGTAATCAGAATGTTGTTAAAAGACAACAACTTATTTTTAAAAAAATTTTATACTCGGTAAGCCCAGTGTAGTACGCCATACTTTTATTTCGGCTACATTAATAATTTGAAAAATATCAAAATTGGTTTTGTCGAAAATTTTTCTCGCCCTTTCTTCGAACCAAAGCGGATTTTCAAAAATCATCAAAGGACAAAATATTCTTAGAATAGTCCAGGGAATAACCCTTTGAATTTTTGCCGGATGTTTAATAAACACCCTGTATATATACATATATATATATATATATATATACAGTCGTATTACAAGAAGCATCAGCAGAAAGTTATCCGACAAGACCTGAAGATGGCAAATGTGACTTTGCCGAAACGTCGTCAAGACAACCAGCCCGGTCCGTCCCAGGACCAAGAAGTTGCTACGCGGAAGAATTCCTGGAAACCAACCACAGCATATATATATATATATATATATATATATTCAGGGTTCCCCATGACACGATTGCCATAGTTTAAGGGTGTGTTGCTGAGGTCATTTAAAGTCAAAAATGTCTAATGAACATATCCCCAAAACTCTATCCTAACTGAGCTATGGTAATTTGAAATCTGAATAAATATCTGGTAGTCTCATTAAAAATCAGCTAAAAAGAAGTTGCTTTATTGCATTAATTGTTCAAAATGTCCACCCAATTGCTGTATTTCATATTCCAGCTCTTCTCAGAATTGAAAAGGTGGCTCTGCTAACAGTCTCAAGATCAGCACGAATATTTTCTGCGGCATCCATAATCCTAGCAACAAGTTGTTCTCTGTTTTCAGGATTTTCTGCATAAGCAAGGCTTTTCAACCTTCCCCAAAAAAATAGTATAGGGGATTAAGGTCAAGTAACCTTGCTGGCCAAGCAACTGCTGCACCTCTTCCAATCCAGCGGTTCGTATAATTTTGATTAAGAAAATTTGTTACTTGTCTACTAACGTGAGGTGGCGCGCCATCGTGTTGTATCCACATTCGTCGTCTTACATTGAGAGGAACTGCATCCAGTAATTTTGGAAGATCATTTTCCAAAAAACGTAAATAATGAACGGCCGTGAAACGTTCTTCTATTCTAAACGGACCAATGAGATGGTTATCACACATCAAACATTCACCGAAAATCTATTTGGAAAATTAGTCTCCCTAGTTTTCCGTGGATTTTCACGTGCCCAACAATGTGAATTCCTGGTGTTATTGATGGCGTTTCGGGTGAAGGTAGCTTCATCAGTAAACAATATGTTCCGACAAAGCCTTCGATTTCTCAATAACCAGCGACGTGATTCAAGTCTTGCTGCGTAGTCGCCAGGTTTTAAAGCTAGTACAGGTAAGATATGGTTTGGGTACAAACCGAAATTGTGTAAGGTTCTCCATACTCTCATGCGGCTTACGTTAATTTTGTTGGATATTCTTCGGACACTAGTAGAAGGTTGAGCGTCAACCATGTTAAGTATTGCCTCTTCTTGTGCAAGCTCTTGTTGCACGGGACGTGCAGAAGTAGCTGCAGGAAACTTGCTTGTTTCTCTTAAACACCGGCGGACATGGCTAAAAACTTGTCTACAAGGCACTTTATGGGTAGGAAATCGCCGACGATATTCTTCCACTGCCGCTCGTCTGTTTCCATTACAGAATCCGTAAACATAATGCATGTCGGCGTATTCTTCATTTGAAAAAATGAACATACTTTTAAGCTAATTTGAATGTTAAATAAAAACGAAATACGCCGAATTAAATTAAGTGACGTTTCCTATCACAATGAATGACAACTGATGAATCACAGCCACCCCGACTTTTGAATAACAGCGAAATCCAGCGGTGCATTAGTAGGATTTTCTAAAACTTCTACTACTAATACTAATACTTGTAGCTCAGTTAGGATAGAGTTTTGGGCATATGTTCATTAAACATTTTTGACTTTAAATGACCTCAGCAACACACCCTTAAGCTATGGCAATCATGTCATGGGACACCCTGTATATACGGGTATCATTTTTTTAAATTTTATTATTAATACTACGTTGGTCTACTTTTTCTCTAACCTCCCTTCTATTAAGTTTCTTTAGCAAAATGCATCAATTTTACTTATGTGTATCAGTTTCGTTTTCTCTATATCCCATTATATCTTACCCTTCTACTATTGTTAGCAAATTATTAATACTTGTATCCCTTTGCCTGTCGTAGCTTTTTTAGAAACTTTTAGATTATTGGTTGTCTCTGCTTTTTCGTTTGACGTTTATTTCTCTTAATTTAGAAATTTTATTCGTTTGGCTTTTTCGGTATCTAACTGTCTAACTCTCTGTTCCTTTATGTATGTTCATCCCTTTCCGAGTCTTATTTTCCCTAAATTTCCGGGGAATATTTAAATATTTGTGTGTAGTACTCTGCCTATCGCTTGTTTTCCAAGTCTGCTTGTTTGTTTATCACACTATTCCCTTCTTTACTTACTATTACTTAAATTTTCTTTACATATTCAGTCAAGTTCATATACCTGTTTACCTATGTCTTTTCAATTTTTTTTCGTTTGCTTACACTTTCGCTGGAATTTATAAACATTTGTAACTCAATCTGTGCATATCGATTAATAGTCTTTTGTTAACTATTATGTGTCTGCTATTTCACTTTCTTCAAAATTTGCTAGATCTAACGATTTAATTTCCAAAATTTGCTTTCTTTTGAATTTATAAATAAGTATCTGTACTACACCATCGCTTACTGTTTTTTTTTCTCTGTACGTCTACTGGTCTTTCACTATCACTCCCATCAGTTCAGTAATGTTAATAGTTCTTCATGTACCTTTTTCTTCTCTGGCCACTTTTCTTCCATTTTCCTCAACATTGCTTTTCGAATTTTCTGTACTCTTGTGGACCGCACCGCAGACATTTTTTTATAAATTCTCTTTAAATGTCGTTAATTTTGACGGGTTTGTTTTGATCTTTCTCTTCAAATGTAAATTTCTCTTCCGCTTTCCTTGGTAAGCCCAATATAATTGATGCATTTGCCTGTCCCTTTGGTTCAATGATATGTTTATAAGTTTTTATTTTTAATAAATTTATACACATGTGTTTGTTGGTTTATCAATCAACATCCACAAATTTGTGTTGGTATTTATACAAATATGTAATGTTTGTCAGCTCGTAACATTCTGCATTTGAATATTCTCTTAGATACTTCGTACTTTAAATTCTACTTTCAACATTATCATGTTACGCATCTGTTTGTGTCCCCTTTTGTCAATACTATCTACTTTTTACCTAATTTTCGTTAAATCTAAAAATACGTGTGTTTTTGTGTCCCTCTCGGGTGTCTGTTGATTTAAGGATATTTTTCTTTCTTTGCACAAGTTTATTTTTTAGGTATGCTATAAATCCTGCAAAGCCACCTTTCTATCGGACCAAAGCATGAATTTCTTTGTCGTGTTTCATTTACTTTAGAAATTCAGTTTTTGGTCTGCTGATAAAAATCTAAGAAAAACTTACGCTTTCGTATAACAGGCTGTTTAAAAGGGATCTTAAACATAAAGTTGTGATTTCTGGATGTGTATTGTATATATTAATGACAGCCGCCGGTGCTTTATCATTTAGGACAGTCGATACCTACACACCCTGTATTTGTACGTTGCCCCAATTTAAAACTGACTTTACGGAGACCAAGTCGAAGGTTGAGCTGAATTTCGGTCAGTTCTATGAATAACTGGTCGTGTCAGATAAAAACTATAAAAATTGATCAGCGCAACATAATATACAGATTTCAAAATGCTAGGCTGATATTATTTTATTCATAGCTATGAGCATAATAGTAATATAGTTTTACCATGTAGACTTGTGCGGCTATTTTTATCTGCGCAGGTATTACATGTACAACTATGTGGGTGTGTTGCAAGCGGAATTTATGGTATTTTCTAATATTAAAAGTAGAGCGGTCATATATTGCGAAAATATGCATCGCTTTGGCCTTCGGAGATTTAAATGCATTGGCTGTGTTAACAATATCCTAGTAACGTTCGGGGACGTTTTTAAAAACGGAATATCTACTCTAAAAATGGCGCAATGGAACCTTATTAATAATTTGAACAAAACCAAAGGAATTGAAAAAAATACTAACAGAAGAGAAACATATTGCAATATATATAAGTGCAGGTACTATGGATTATTCAGTTGCGTTTTGCATGTACTTAATAGTGGCAAAATGTCATCCGAAAAGAAATCGATCAAATTATCGAATGAAAAACGATATGAAATAATTTTTCATCATAAATAAGGCGCTTCCCGTCGTGAAATAGCTATGAAAGTGCGATACAATCAATCCACAGTTATTAAAGTGATCAAAAAATACTCTGATATGAAAAAAGTAGAAGATAAACCCCGCAATGGCCGCCCAAAAAATCATCAGTGAGACGACAGAAGCCTTAATTCGACAGATTTAACCAAAATATGGACCGAAGCTACTGGTGTAAGTGTATGCACTTCTACTGTAAGACGGAGACTTCCCAAATCTGGGCTTAGTGGTTGCAAAGCTCGGAAGAAACCCCTCCTATAAGAAACACAAAAGCTACACCGTTTGAGATGGGCATAAGATCATTGCCATTGAGCCCCAAAACAATGGCAGAAGGCACTATTTAGTGATGAATCTAGAAGAATTTTCACGTCAGTGTGTTCCGCAAACAATTAAACGTCCAACCTCTGTCATGATATTGGGTTGCATGTCTGCTGAAGGTGCTGCATGTTGTATCTGGCATGATGAACGCAACCAAATATATTGATGTCCTACAGGAGAAGATGCTGCATAGTGGAAAAGAATTATTTCATGACAAAACCTTTATCATTCAAGATGATAATGCTCTTTGCCATAGAGCAAAGATTATTCAATTTTGGATGTCGACGAATAAAGTTACAAGAATAGATTGACCAGCACAATCCCCGGACCTAAATCCTATAGAAATCGTACGGCAGAGGATTTCTAATACTATTTCAAGAAAATGCCCACAAAAAAAAAGTGGAATTAATCGAATCCCTAATTAATGCCTAGTATCGATGTATTACGAAAGAATAATTACAAGAACTGGTGACTTCTATGCCAAAAAAGTGTGAACTAGTTATTAAAAACAAAGGATGGTCTATTAAGTACTAAAATAGTTTAATAGTAGTTCATGTATCAAGTCCGCAAAATAAGGCTTTAGCGAACGAATCGTAATGTTTCCGGACGAAGCGACAGCCGAGTCCGTAATATGAAGATGAGTTCGCTAAAGCCATTTGCGTACGTGTTGCATACAATGTTTTTTTGCATCAGCTCTCCAAAAAAAAAGAGTTCTTGCATTATAATATTAATTTTCAATTGCCATCAATACGGTAGTGGATTTATTAGAAGGCCGTGTGCGAAAATGTTCATGGCAACCGATTGTTTATCAATGACGCGTTTGTCAAATAAAATACTCAAAAATATTGGCGTTTGTTGGTGTTGGTGCTAAAATAAGTGTTAAAAACGGTATGTTGAAGTAATCTTTTGGTGTCCGTAGTGTATAATGAGTGCAAAATTCGATTTAATTATAGGATTTCTGAATAACCAAATTTGAATCCGCTAAAGCGTTGCCATGGCGACTTTAAGTATTAGGCCGCTAAAATAGCATTTTGCGGACTCCAGACGGTTTCCAAAGTAACCATTAAGGAGAGCGAATACAAAAAAATTAATTTATTAAAAATCCGTCCAAGTTTGATCAACGTGCGGTCCTACAATTTTTATGCGCTGAGGGAGTGCAGCCATGGCAGATTCATACGCGAATGCAAGCAGTGTATGGAAATGCTTCTATTGCGTACCCAACTGTGAAGGAATGGTGCCGAAAATTTAAGAATGGAGAAGAGGACACTATGGATGAGCCGTGACCAGGTGCACGGTGTACTGCATTAACAGAAAACAATATGGAATGTGTGGAACGCCTTATTAGAGAAAATCGTTGAATTTTAATTAGAGAAGTTATTGGTAAGAGAGTAGGATTGTTCGTAATGGATTCTCGTCTCTTGTCTAATGAACAAAAATGCTTGCGAATGGGCTTATCTCTGCAACACTTTATAGACTATAAGCAAAATGGTGATGACTTTCTTCTGTCAATAGTTGCTGGTGACGAACTTGCTGCCTAACTATCAGCCATCCAGTAAGTTATCGTCGATGCAGTGGAAACACTCAAGTTCATCACCATCACCGAAGAGGTTTAAAGTACAACCTTCTGCATGCAAGGTGATCTTAACATTTTTATTACCATGAAGGACCCTTGTTGGTAGAGTTTAAGGAACCTGAAGTAAATGTCAATGCAAATTTGTACAATGAAACATTGAACAAGCTTCATCAAGCAATATCACCGAAACGTCCAGGGAGCTTACGCGAGGAGTCATCAAGCTAGGCTTCATGTCGCTAATGTGGTAAAAGAAAATCCTCAACGAAAGAAATGGAGGGTTTTAGAGCATCAACCCTATAGCCCGAATCTATCGCCTTGCGAGTTCCATATTTTTGGACCGCCGAAAAAGGCGTTAAAAGGTCGGCATTTTGAGTCAGACGCAGAAGTACAGATAGCTGTGGAAGACTTCTTCAATCAGCGGCCACCAGAGTTCTATGAGCAGGGTATACGTCGGTTAGTAAAACAATGGGATAGGTGCCTTAACTGTGACGGTATTTACTTGTAATTAAATTGTTGAATAAATTTTTTATAAAGCAATGATGAGTTTCCATTGAACACACCTCTTATAATGTACAATTTTTCTGTTCGTGAATAAATTTTATATATCGAATTGTTTCCGTTTTTATATGGATCAACATTTGGACTACTATTATTACTAGTATTCAGTTTAAGTACCCGTATTATATTTGCAATGATGAAATGTAAAATATTTGAAAAAAATTGGTTTAAACTGCAATTTATCATATTTGTGCAACTGATGCAAAACTTTTTCACACCACTAGGAGCTAGGAGCTTGTTCAAAATCATACATCACTATGGTGTATTCGGTTTCTCAATGTTTCCATCCTAAAACACAGCCGGCTACAAAAGTTATGTCACAGTAAACTACTTTGAATACTACGAAATTTGCTCAAATAGTACGTCGTCGTAAATTCTTTTATTACAAAACGCTTAACACGTAGGTAAACGTAAACCCATACAGAATAATTGCGTAAGTGTTACCTATTCAAGAAGTTACTTAAAGTGAAAGCTAGGACTATTATCGAATTTTACCGGCTGTCCGTTAACGAGGCGGGTCAATGTCGGACAAAATCGTTTATAGGATAATACTGAAAATCAACAATTCACTGTCAAGTGTAGTCGGTGCCTGGAGCTAGACAAGTCTTCAAAGTGACAACGTGCTCGACAGGTTATCTTGTTAGCGTCTGTACAGAAAATTATTTTATTTTCAAAATCAGTTAGGATTTTATCTCAAGTCTCTTGATTATCATTCGCAAATTACATTGTCTCGTTCGTATTCATTTTGCATTCTTCGCTTAATTGAAAAGTTGCCGCCGAGGAAAAACGTTTCCGCAAATTAAAAAATAAAATACTGTCTGTGGGAAGAATAGGAGGAGCATTTTTAATATTTCGAATTTTTTTTGGTCGTGCCCAAAAATGATATGGTGATGATAAAGTGCAAAATCAATAGTTATTGTCCGTCTGTACTGTACTATAGCAACAGTTGTTGCGAAAATACTCTACCAAAACGGCCCACTAAATCGACAGATTTCGAAATCAACGCCAATTGTTGTGATTTTATTCAAGAGGCTAAAACAAATCGAAAATTAAGAGTAGAAATATTTATTGCTTTTTATTTATAATATATACAGTGTTTCCCGAAAGTAACGGATAAATTCTATAAAATCGTTGAGAAAAATATTTCAAAAAATTGCTTGGACACGTCGATTTTTATTTTTAAATTATCATTTGGAGATGTAGTTTTCAACCCCCTACCCTTCAATTCTTTAGCGCTAAAAACTTCAACTTTAAAAATTGCTAAAAGTCGATAAACTCAACCGTTTTCGAGATAATTCAATTATTATGAAAAATTAAGTTGCCGTGATAATTGGAAAATTTTGTAATGTATCGATTAAATTCGTAGGGTAGATTAAGGACAACTAGATAATAAAAAAGTTCATAAACATTTGTCCGAAGACGCTTAGAGTTCAAGGTACAACCCATTTAGTGTTAATAAGTAAGGTTATATTTAGATAAAACATTTGTTGGGTTGTAGTTTACAACGTATAAATTAAATAATAATGTAGCAGGTCCACACATTCTACCTAATCGACTTAATTCAGCCATCTATCTTCAACTTTTAAATGAAATTTACCGGTCATTGCTCAAATAAATTTCATTAACAGTGAGATTAAATTGTTGGTTCCAACATGATGGTGCACCGTCAGATTATGAAATACCAGTAAGAAATTTCCTGAATAAAAATTTCCCTGAGAGGTGGACCCATACCATGGCCTCCTAGATCACCGGATCGAATTCCGTTGTATTTATTTTTTTGTGCCCATTTCAAGTAAAACGTTTACTGCTTTTCAACTCGTTAATGAAGGACAATCGATTTCCTATTAGTTTCTGATTTGTTTTAGCCCCCTAAAATAAAAATTCCAAAAGTACCGGTGTTAATTTTGCGACTCTCTATATGAATAAAATGTTATACAAAAATTAAGTGTCTAAACTTTGTACAACTGTTAAATTTAGAAAACTGAGATTTGAGCAATTGTTACCATTCTACACATCTATAACAAATGAAACTGTTTGAAATCGGATCCTAAAAAATACAATATCAACACCTGGCCTGCAAGTTCATCAGATCACACACCCGCCAACTTCTAGTAAGAACTTACCTTGAATCCACGATGGTTCTAAATATATATTTAAGTTGTATTAGTATCTTTTGTGCCAAACACTCACATTAGAAGGGACCTTCAAACACCAACCGCCAAAGAAGAAATTCGCCAATACAGTTCACAATACAGTGTTCGTCTTAGTGCACATCCAAATGATACAGTAGTGAACCTAATGAACCAACCTAGTAATAACAGGAGGTTACAAAGACAAGTGCCAAACCATCTCCCCATTCGACTTTGAATGTAAATTTCATAATTTTAGTTTTAAGTTCTAGTTTGGAAGTATTATCCTGAAGTCACAAAAAGGCGTAAAAAGCCTAGTGAGTATGCTACTGAGCATTCTCTTACAAGTCAAGTATATCACAAAAGTTATTGAATGTACTTTTGATAGATTGCAAATATATATACACATTAAAAAAAATAGTACCGAAGCAGAAGGGTTATATTATAAACCATTTGTGAGTAATGCTTGTAAAAACTTTAATATACGGAGATGCCCGAAGATATCCATAAATGTACACCTGACTTTTAAAAACACATTCATCGCCATATTTTACTCGCAGTCTTGTAAACATTTTAGGCGAATTTACGCTTTTATTTGTAAAAAAATTGATTATTATCCGCCGTTCGAAGCTATAATGAACAGAACTTTCCGAACTTTCTTCAGAAACATTCCGGTTTATATTTCAACACTCCTCATAATTACAAACTAATCTAAATATTTGATTTCTTTTTTTTTTGAAAGAATATCAATAATAGTTCTAAATCAAAATATGAGCTGATATACCTATGTTAAATATAAATAAGACCAATTTTATGCAGTTATAAATCTGCTCGCTACAACATTCAAATGCAATTTGTAATATGTGTAAGTTATACAGTATTCTGACATTATAGTCAAGATTATTCTCCTTCATCCATATATCAACATATTTTGGAAGCTGCATCATAGGGAAATACTTTGTCAACTCCTGCCTCCATAGCTACCTGATCTAAAACCTGCCAATTTCCATATACTATATAATTACCTTACAGAATTTTCAGTCGTTGAAAATATTTTAGTGTTGATATCAGTAGTGCTAAATGTGTTTTGAGTTGCGCTTTATTAGTGAAAGCGCGGTTTGCACTGATGTGCCAGCATGAATAATAGTAGTTGTAGAAATAAACGCACTGTTAATATACTAACGAACTTTATTTACAAAAAACTATTAAAGTAGAAAATAACCAATTTATCTTCTATATACAGGAGTAATACGAAAGGTATTTTATTGTATATTTGTATAATTTTGTTATGTGATTTTAAAATTTGCCGCTACACTTGAATTCATTCCGTAATTTGTTTGCCGCTTCGTTAGAATTAATAGAATGTTATTTGAATTAAAGTATTATTTTGGGTTACTATTTTCGCTATTTTGTTTTGACTTGAAAATTTAGTTAACGTTATTTTAATTGAAGTCTTGTTTTGGGTTGCCGTTTCGGTATTTTGTTTTGTCTTTCGAAGTTCGAGATATGTTAATAGCTCCTTTGTGTAAAAACTGCAGACTCTTGTTTTTCCGCGTTTGACCTCTGACTGTTCCGAGAATTCACGTGTCATGAGATTCTTTCTAGAACATTCCAGAACCTTCTAGAACATTGCGCTATATTTCGTAACCTGGCGCAATTTTGTTGGGAGAAATGCAGGTCCCCATTGCATTTTGAGTTAGTTCATTTCCGATCCTGGTGGACTCCGATCTTCGAAAATAAGATCAATCGAGGGCCGTAAATATATATCGAGTGGAAGTCAGACTTTCGAAAGCGACGGTTGAACCCTGGAGACCGTTTCCTTTTCCCTTGCGGCGCCTTGCTATTCTATGATCTACCGTACCGTTGTCTTGCTGTAGTGCAAAAGTACCTCGACTTATTAGTGTCGGATATATATACAAGTGATAGCAAAATGTTCGCCATGGTTTTGGACAATTAAAGTTTATAATTGCTCCTGTCGAACTTTGTTCGGATCTTTGTGAGGTTAAAGGGAAATAAATAAATAAATCGTACAAGTGTTGTGCCTGGAATTTGGTTCGTTCCGTCGTTCTCGAGAATTTCCCTTCTGTCTTCCCATCACCTGACATCGTTGAAAGCAATTTGGCCTTCTACAGGGATGTAATACCTCGTCCCAACGCCGCTCCGAAAAACGTTGTCTTCCTTCTCTTCAATTTGTTTCGACCCTGCATCTGGAAATCGCCAAAATTGTGCCTGTATTCGAAATTCAAGGTAAAAACTTCCAGCTTTGTGTTTTTGTGAAGCGAAACTCTACGTGCAACTTGCAAAATTCAATATTGAATCTTTTAGTATCTGGAAACAGGAAGCGACCTTCAGTTGCGGACTGTATTTGTTCGAAGTGTAAAGTACGAGAGAAATTTTGTGTTATACATTGTATTTTCCTGTAAACTTTACGCCTTTGACCACACAGAGTCATTTTAACATAAATATTGTGTGTATCAACGGCGGC
>JABXWE010017694.1:0-29122 GCA_014611495.1 Limonius californicus
TGACCAATTATCGGGGATTTCAACTTTCGACAATACATATAAAAAATGTTGCATTTAACAGGAAATATAATACAAAAATAGTTTGAGTAATCACCAATTTCATAGACAAACATCACTGTATTACATCGGCATAAGCGTAATCGCTCTGATTTACACAGTTGTAAATGATTTAGTAAAAACAAACCCGTTTTTTGCTTTTTCTCATTGCGGTACTTTGGATAAATTCTTCACACGAGAATGTTACTTATTATTAAAATTTTATCTGGTAGCAACAGTTAATTCGCAGTTCAACTAACTAATGCATTTGCTCTGTCCTGGCATTTTCAAACCCAAACTAATTTTTGATGCAATTAGATATGTAACTAGAGAGTACTCAAAACATCAATGTTTTTGGTTGTCGTCGGAACTTTCACTTTTACTTTTTAAGAGGCGGTCGTAGACTATAGGTCAGCGCGTTGGACTTATATGTTGAAGGTCTGGGGTTCAATCTTCCGTACCGAAACATCAGATTTCTAAAGGTCGTTCTTCCTCGCAAAGCAATGTCAAACCAGCTAGGTATTCTGTCCAGTAAATCTTCTCTGAAGTAGAAGTGTTTACACTTTCCGTGATTCGACGCCCATGTTAAGCTGTAGGTCCTGTATGTCTACAGTACTTTAAAAACGCTCAACAAAGGCGTAGGAGAGAAGATCGCTACGTCTCGTAAGAGACAAAGCAATCGAAAAAGAAGGAACTCTTACTGTTTTTTGATATGTTAAATACGGATTTTTCTAAATTGATCTAATTTTACATGTCTGTAATTAATTCCAATATACAGAAGGTAGTTGACATATAAATAATACATTTCTGTTATTTTTAAATATAAATTACAAATATGTAAATCGTTTTAATGCAAGAATGCTGCTGTAAACTTTACGTCACTAGAAAAAAATGTATGGGGATGTCCGGCAACTAAAGAACATTTGCGAATTACACAGGTAATACCGATGTGCATCTTAATCCCGTGCAAGTCTCAATTTTATCGATGACATATTATGTAAATGTACCTTAGCAACAGCACATCCATCCTCGTACAGTGCTTCAGCTTGTGATCTTTTCACTGCTCTAACTTAATTTTAAATTATACAAATTAAGAAATAAAACTATATCTAGGAACTTCCAGAACTAAGATTTGTTACGTAGTGTATCATCCCATGTAGCCTTTATGAATCCATTTTGTATGCAAAGTATGCATTTTTTAAATTTTCCCCGTTATCAACGGAAATTGTACTCTGGTCTATTCTTATTACAGAGCTTGATAAATATTTTATATAATTATACCAATTTGTTCTAAAATTGCTAGTCTTAGTTCTTCTAATATATGAAGAGAATGAATCACTATTTCAATTAAAGTAAACCTTTAATTAAAATTCAGCAAGATTGTTGTCCGGGAACCTTGGAGGCCGTTCGTACAAAAAAGTTTTACCGACTATTTTATTCATAAAAATGTTTTACTATAGTTGTAGTTCGTACTAAAGTATAAAACAACGGTATGTGACATTTCTACGCTGCCGTTTATGCGACTCTGTTTTGGCGCCAAGGTGTTTTGGCATTGGCCATTTTGGCGCCAGCCGTTTTGGTGCCGACCTTTTGGAGCCAGGGTATTTGGGCACCGAATTTCCGATTGGGAATCCCAATATAGTACATTTTTAAAAACTCATTTTTTTAATTGTTAAAAGTAAGTGTAAAATCTTCAAATGAGGTATATTCGAAAGCAAAGTTCAACTAGATTCTAAAAAGCTACAAAGGTTTTTAGTCTGTTAAAAATTCTGAGCTATGACTCTACTAAAAGTATTCTATTTCAGTTCTATAAAATGTTTTACGCTAAATGAATATCCTGGGGTTGATTCCCAACCGAGAATTTAATAAACACACTCGTGACAAAAATAAAACTTTTAATAATAATAAAATGAGAATAGCCAGCGCCAAAACGATAACGCCAAAATTTCTGGGTTAAAATAGCGGCACCAAAACGGCGGCACCAAGACGGCGGCACCAAAACGGTGGCACC
This sequence comes from Limonius californicus, assembly GCA_014611495.1. Taxonomy (NCBI): domain Eukaryota; kingdom Metazoa; phylum Arthropoda; class Insecta; order Coleoptera; family Elateridae; genus Limonius; species Limonius californicus. Next base: position 2,048 of record JABXWE010017694.1, read on the forward strand.
AAAATGTCCTGGTATAATTTTCAAACATATTACACTTTCAATATTTAGAATAAATGTCCGCTACTAATTTAAAAAAAAACGATGCTAGCTGCAATATTAATCATTTAGGTAACATTTTAAATTTTTAAACTACTTAACATTTGCTAATTTCAAAGCCTCTAAAAAACTGTAGAATATCGCGTAAAACGAGGATTATTCAATAAAAACACGTTTAGATCGTTTAGGCGCGACTTGACCATGATGACAATTGCATACGGTTGTTGAAAGTGTTTATTGAAGTATTAGTGAGGTGTCTTTGTCGTTGCTTATTTGTGTACATTTTTATGGAGGTCGGAAGTGGGACTTTTTAGAGAAAATCTGTCCAAAGACCATTATAAATCCATGAAAGAATGGAAGCTGTGTATGGTGACTATAGTTATTTTTACACACCAGTGATTGAATCGTGCAGAAAATTTCAAGGAGGAAGAGAGTCGTTTAAAGATTTGGATCGTCCAGGACATGTACATGTTGTAACTTTAGATGAAAATGTGAGACGTCTAGAAACTGCTTTACGTGCAAATAGACGCATTAAAATCAGAGAACTATCTGAATAGATGAGCATCAGTATACTCTTGATTATCAAAAGTTGCTGCTGAGTGGATTCCACGGCAGCTTACTCATGACCAAAAAAATTTTATTCCGCATTGTTACACCAGCATTTGATGCGCTACCAAGAAGAAAGCAATAGCTTTTTACACCGGATCCTTGCCGGTGATGAATCTTGGTGCTATCACTATGAACCGGAATCGAAGCTTCTGAGCATGTAGTGGAAGCATGCAGATTCTCCAAAGCCGCAAAAATGTTAACCGTATTTTTTATTAATAAGGTGTATTACTGTTGGACTTTAATGAGCCTGATGTCAACATCAATGTTGAATGATTTGCGGACATCTTACAACGTTTACGTGTCAGCGTCAAAAATAAACGTTCCGGTAAACTCACACGGCGTCATTCTTTTGCACGATAATGCTCACTCACATGTAGCCCGAGTGATTCAAGGCATGCTTACTTTGCTATGTGCTGGGAACACTCGCCTTACAGTCCCGATTTATCCCCTTCGACTTCCATATCTTTGGCTCGTTGTAACAATCGCTAAAGGGATAGCGATTAACTTCGGACGCTGAAATGCAGACTGCCGTTAGAGAATGGTTTCGTCAACAGCCGCAACAATTTTACCAACAGGGAAGCTATAGATTAGTACGACAGTAGGCTCCTGCCTTAATGTTAATGGAGATTTTTTGTTACAGCCTCCAAACGTGTTTCTTTTCAACAATCCTCCTGCTTCGTTAGCACCTAGCTAAATATTTTTTTGCTTAATATACGTAAATATAATTAGCAATTGCCAAATTTACAACCTCTTAAGTCGTCATTAAGTATTTATCCGGTATTGCACCAACAAGTTCCAAACAAAGTGTAAATGTTTGACCAGGTGAAAAAATGACATCATATTCGGATGGCAACTACGAACCGCACCTATATTTGAAGGATTCACATCACCGCAATTAACAAATTAAATATATAAATTGGATAACGTTTACAGATACCACACAAGAAATTAGACATACAAATCACTTGGACCGCTGAAGCAATCAGCTGTTGCCAAATTTATTTAATTGGCCTAGTTTGGAGATGAAAACGGATCCTTGACATAGTAGCATACAACTCCAGCACTGACTCTTAGGCATTTCACTTTCTCTTTGTAGCATTTTTCAAATCGATTTTTGCAATACCTTTTCTATTATAACCTAACATTCTAGTTCTACGGTAAAAAAGCAAATGTAGGCTAGGAATTTCAGTTTATTTAATAAAACAAGAGGGTCGTTACCCAACACAGCATATGCAGTGTTACGCTACCCAATAATTTATTGGTACTTTCCAATAGAATTCGTACGCATGCAATTTATAGATTGCATAAAAAACAGGTTGATTTGCTAAAGGAAATATTTATTTGCTAATTCTTTCTTGCCTTACTTCGTTAAAATTCAAAATTATTAATAATTCTCACAGCTAGAAGCTAATAAAACCGTTTGAAATTATTAGTAATAATAGTGTTATGCATTATTAATGAGCATGTATTTATTTTGATATTATTTAATAAGGTTTAATAATAAATATACTTCGATAACTGCCATTTAATTAGTAAAAACACAATTACTTAATGCATCTTTAAACACTAAGTCGGTTATCTAATAATTACAATTAATTAACACTTTCAATTTGCTAGAAAACCATCTCATTAGGCTTTCCTTTTTACTTAACATTACGTTTTTATGTAATTCCGTTCTAGATTCTTCTTGTAATGATATCGTATTTGCTGTGAAATAAGAAACTCTTGTAATGTAAACGTGTTATGAAACTCAAATAGTTTTTACCATGTACATGCTAATGCAATAAGTTTCCGGTATAATAATAGTATGTTATGTGGAGCGATGGAAAAACGTATGCCCTAAGAACGTCGCGTGTCTGCGATGGGTTCGTATTAAACTTCCGTAATCTTAATTCGATACCACGCACGCAACATGCAACTTTGAATCATTATACATAATATACAAGGTGGCCCAACGAAAACGAAACACATGTTTTGCAACACTAAAACTTTATTCTCTAAAAAGCGCCCAAACGGATCAAGTTAATTTGCCAGAGGGACATATAATGCGGCTATTTCTGTTCACCTATCTCTAATCACAACATTGGGGTGATTTTCACCCTAAAAATTGTAAATGGCAAGGAGCATCTAAAGTCATAGTATTTGAAACCTCGATGAATTTGCTTTACAGTCATGTTTTTATTTTTGGATTCCGAGTATTAGTTTCCATGGAAATGCAGTTTAAAGTTTTAGGGTGGTAATTGTTCTGGAGCTTTTGTGGAATGATTAGACGCAATTGGTTAACCACAAGTTGGCGTAAACATTTGAATGTTTTTCTACGTCAGCGTCACGCCGTTTTTCGTTGATTTCTAGATGGTTTTATTCGATTTCAGAAAGAGTTGAAATAATTTCGTTTTTCACCGGAACCAATGAATGTGCCAGTAAGGGCCCCTAATTGGTCAGCCAGCAACGTACAAATAAACATGTGAAAAGACTGGTTCTGTCGCAAATACAAAGCGAAATGCTGAAAACCCGCTAAGAAATGAAGCAGTGGATGTTGATACCCATTGCTACTGCACTTTTAGCTTTTTGAATGTTTACTTTGTCTTCTCTGCTCCAAACTTTACTACTGTTAGTATACATTGATTGTATAGTTTCGATTCCAAGAAGATGGGTATTATCAGACATTATGTCTTATAGCTTCCCATACGCTGCCCAATCCTGTCATATTCATGGCTGCTTCTAACTCTTGATAGATAAAAACTTTATGTATTTGGTAATCATACCGTAAGAGCTAACAAATGACAAATTATTTATTACGTGTACGTGCTGGACAAAGTATGAATATTAAACTTCTTATATGGTAAGACACTAGCTGTTGATTTCATTTCTATTTTTCTCTAGAAACATAAATACATAATTAAATATATATAATTATCTTCTTGCATAACAAACCGCGTCATTAACCATTTACTTGAATGGCCAGCCAGAGCTCCAGACTTTACACTTCCTGTTACGTAGCTTATTTCAAAAACAAGCACGTCTATGAATAATATAGCTGTAATTCGAGTGCTTTATCTCTTACGAGACGTAGCTATCTTCTCCGCTATGTTTGCCTTGCGCGTTTATAGTGCCACAGATATAGAAGACCTACAGCTTAACGTGGGCTCCAAACCGCGGGAAGTTTAAACACTTCTACTACAGAGAAAATTTACTAGGCATAGTACTTCGCTGGTTTGCCATTGCCTTGCGAGTGAGAACGGCCGTTAATAATCCGATGCTCCGGTACTGGGAACTGAATCCAGGACCTACAGCGTAGAAGTCTAACGCGATAACCTGTGGCCCACGGCCACCTCTGATTTAATTTTGTTAATTTACATGCGCTATTTTTTAATAAAATTTCAGTGATTAGCCAAACAGATCTCCACACTTTACTAATTATTTTGTGCACCATTTTAATCCTAAATGAAAAAAAAAAGAAAAAAAAAACGATAAGACCTTAAACAATCTAGTAGTTCTTGGTTTGAAACATCTTCGTAACAACAAAATAATTTAATTATCTCCTGTAGTGGTCGATCAGATCTGCAGACGTTTCTATTTTAGGATATATGTGTATGTACCTTTCGAAAGTATAAACTTTGGAAAACCGCTTACCATAACGATATTTAGAACACTTAATTCGCCAACTAAGCTGCCATCTTCAGTACGAACTTGGGCTTATTCAAGAAACTTGGCTAAGGAATACCTCTGGAGATCTCACTTTGAAGAAAACACCAGAAACTTCATCAAAATTCCGTTCCATTCCTTAACCAAAGGCCTTTAGAAAATATGCAAACAAATCAATTCCAAAATTGTATTTTATTCAAATAATAGCATTTGAGACTTATTAGGAAACCCTAAAGACAAAGGGAAAAGCCCGGGATTTACGAAATTGACTGTTCTCACTGCAATGAAAAATATATTGGGCAAACTAAACGTAATATTGAGATTAGGTTTAAAGAACATGTAGCTCATTAAAAAAATCATAGGTTTCATAAATGGAGTGTTACCCTACATATTTAGGACACAGGACCCGGTATAAAGCTAGAAAATCTAAAATTGTTAAGGGAAGTGTCTTCCATAAAAGAATTAAATTGCTATGAGAGCATTCATATTTTCTGAAACAGGGGGATCTTTCAAATTCAGATAATGTGTCAGTTCCCAGATTTACTTCATTTATTGAAAGTAACTCCTTAACCGATTAAACGTAACGGGGATTTAGTGTTTAAACCTCTGTTTGTTAAATTATTACCATAGGACTTCAATTGTTGACTTGGGGAAGGACTTATTTCCAGAGGTATTCCACAGCTAAGTTACTTTAGTTAGTTCAAGTTCCTACTGAATAATATGGTAGTTTGGTTGACAGAATACGTGTTCAGGTGTTCTACATAATGTGATGGTAAGGGGTTTTCCAAAGTTTATACACTTAAACCAATCAATACTAATTTTTGAATTGAGTTGAATAATCCGGTGGTTTATGTGTTAGTGTATACTATTTTAATTATACAAATAGGTTCATTGTCGTCAGACCATAAGCCTGTTGATTAGAGTATTCTAAACAAATTCAGCCAACAGGCGTAGAGTTAGTCTTTAAATAGTTCCTTGACTAGCCGGTTAGATCTCCAGACTTCAACTCACCGTAAAGATAAATTTTTGCTTAACTTAATTTTAAGCCCGTAATAAAACCAATGCATATCTAAAAAAATAGACTCTCTTCCAGAATTACCTTGGGGCTGTATACTGCCGTGATTAGACCTATGCTATGTTATGGAGCACTTGTCTGGGACATGTACGTTTTGCCTGTCTTAGTTCTATAGGTGCTATACGTTCAACCCCTACGGTCGCCTAGAGGTGATCTTATGCCTTCCACCATTAGACCTTTTTGTTGAGGAAGTAGCTGTGAGGACGGCTTTGAGACTTGAGACTGCACCATAAGGGTCTGTGGCACACAGCAGGCACGGGAGGCGGACATACCCGCATCTTGGATGAGACAGTCGTCAAGACCCCTCTTGTAGACGCAGTGGTAGACTACCTCCCTCCACAATATCCCTTCAATAGACACTTCAGTGTTTATGCCAATGCTGAGCCAACCCAAGATATGCACATATCCATCTTTACCGACGGATCTAAAACAAGGCATGGAACGGGTGCCGGAGTCTTCTCCGATGCCCTAAATCTATGCCATAGTATACCACTAGGTAAAATTGCTGCTGTCTTCCAAGCGGATGTAGTGGGAATAATGCACGGTGCAAATGCAATTCTTGAACGTCAGATCAAGAACCAACGTATTGGTATCTACAATGACAGCAGAGCCGCTTTATTAGTCCTGGGTAGTCGAAAAATTACCTCAGGAGTGGTACTGCAGTGCCGTGAAGCTCTCGACGATATCTCAAAAGAAATTGTTATTTCTCTTATATAGCTGAAAGGATATGACGGAAACTACGGCAATGAGGAGGCTGATGAAATTGCGAAACTGGCCTCCGGACAACCTATTTGGAGACCGGAACCCGTTATTCCTATATCCCTGAGGACATTAAGCTTTATGCTATACCATGAAACCCTAAAAAACTTCACACGAAGATGGGTACACACTGAAAATTGTCGCCATGCAAGAGTTGCTATTACTGCACCTTCGCCAAATTTTGTGTGCAACTGTCCCGAAAGAATCTGCGACTAGTTGTAGGTATCTGGATACTGCACACTAAATCAACACTTGCACAGGATGGAATTGGCGGACAGCTAGAACTGTCGACGATGCAACGGGGATAACGAGACGGCAGAACACATCCTGAGTCACTGTCCAGCTCTCGCAACAGCCACAGCATCCATGTTGGAGACTTTTGGCCTGATATGGCCGAAATCCGCAACTGGGGTGTTACTGATAAATACGAGGCTTGTTCAACTGAAACCCATCTCTGATCAACTTATCCTTGAAAAAAAATGCAATAATTCTAATGATGTTTGTTAATGTTGGTAGTGTTTGTAAGCAACACATTAATAAGTTTCTGGCGTTTGAATTTGATTCTGACTTTAAAAACTTCGATTTTGAAATGGCGCCTGTTGTTGAAAATCCGTCCAAGTTTGATCAGCGTGCGGTTCTACAATTATTATGCCCTGAGCGTTATGCCACACGCGAATGCAAGTAGTATATGAAAATGCATGTATTGCGTACCCAACGGTGAGGGAATGGTGCCCAAAATTTAAGAATGGAAAAGAAGGGACTATGGATGAGCCGCGACCAGGTGCACAGTGTAGTGCAGTAATAGAAAACAATGTGGCATATGTGGAAGGCCTTATTAGAGAAGATCGTCGAATTTCAATTGGTGCGAGTGTATGATTTGTTCAAGTATTGTTCGTAATCTGAGTTACAGCAAAGTTTGTGCACAATGGATTCCTCGTCTCTTGTCTAATGAACAAAAATGCTTGCGAATAGGCTTATATCTGCAACACCTCACAGACTATAGGCAAAATGGCGATGACTTTCTTCTGTCAATAGTTGCTGGTGACGAAACTTGGTGCCATTACTACGAACCATCCAGTAATGTATCGTCGATGCAGTGGAAACATTCAAATTCACCACCACCGAAGAAGGTTAAGCACAACCTTCTGCAGACAAGGTGATGCTAACATTTTTTTCGATCATGAAGGACCCTTGTTGATGGAGTTTAAGGAACCTGGAGTGAATACCAATACAAATCTGTACAATGAAACTTTGAACAAGCTGTATCAAACAATCAAACGGAAACGTCCAGAAAAACTTACGCGTGGGGTGATTTTGCTGCACAACAATGCTAGGCCTCTTGTTGCTAATACGGTAAAAGAAAATCCTCAACGGAAGAAATGGAGGGTTTTAAATCGGCATTTTGAGTCTGACGCAGAAGTACAGATAGCTGTGGAAGACTTCTTCAATCAGCAGTGTGTAGGGTGTACGTCGGTTAGTAAAACAATGGGATAAGTGCCTTAACTGTGACGGAAATTATTTGTAATTAAATTATTGAATAATTTTTTTTATAAAGCAAAGATGGGTTTCAATTGAACACACCTCGTACATCCATAGGATTGGAAGGTTTGGGTGATACTCAAATTGGGGATCTGCTAAGGAGGCAGCACAAAGGGCCCATCTATATGGCCTAAGTGTACGTGAGGTAACTCACCCTCCCCAATCTACAATAATGATAGATCATCATCAAAATTAGTTATACAAGAGGTTTTGTTAAAAGTGACTGTCGATAACACAGTGTTATATAAGAATTACAATTGGGTGCAAGCGCAAGCCGATTTACACAAAACTAGAACAGCAGAAACATTTGTTATGTTTTAGTGTTGGTTATGTAATTCATTATTTCGCTTTATGTAAGGAAGATAATTACGAATATATAATTCTTGTATTAAAATATAACCAAAAATGAAAGTATACTAAATTTGGCGCAACAATATCGCTACTCTTTTATGTATTAACTAATTATAATTAAACTTTTGATTAATTGGTGTTATATACCGGTTATGCAGTGATGTAACTAAAATTGTTGCTAAAAAACATGTAATTTCCTTAGTTTAAAACAAATTAAAGCTGAATAATTTTAACGATTTTTTTTTAATTTACAGGGTTATCAAACTGTATAGGAAAATGATTTTGGGTGTAATTAAATATTACTCCTAATAAATATTTTAAATAAAAAGTATTGAATGTCAAAAATGACATATGTGTTTTAATTGCTGCTAAAATATTATTAGTACTGTATGGGATATATTTATTTCCGCATTCTAATTGTTTTCCTAGTTGCATAACTTTTTAAATGCAAAAAAACAAAGGTTTTTATTAAAATTATGACTACGTGTTGCCGCAAATTACAAAAAACTAGAAACTTATATAATACGAATCGACTAACTGTTAAAATAAGATATCGAATAGCTTCAAGTGAAATGCAAAAAGAACGACTTTAAGTCAAGCGTTAGAGAGAGAACTTAATCTACCTTGCAATTTTTAAAATAAAATAGTTTTAAAAACTTTAAACGCGACGAAATCGAAAGGAATTCTAGCAATCTTAATTTAATTTTGATGGTTTTATTAGAACTTGACCTATTGCGCAAACAAGAATGTGAGACCTCTAAATAGAAAGTGATTTCTATGGACTAGTAGCTACGCAAATTGCGTTTTTCTGTATTCTATAATTTAGAATTGGAGCGTTTTATGTTAGTTTATGATCGTTGCTGTATTTTTTATTTCTAACACACAGTTTTATTAGCATACGGTTAAGCAGTTTATTTTTATGGCTTATTCTGTGCATTTTTTATTTACTAACTATTTCATAATATCCAAAGTTAGTTAGGCAACCCCTTGGCTGTGACTTAAATGTTATATTATATAATTATTCCTGATCTATAACTTGCCCAGCAATACTCATTTCAAAATTGTAAATCAATTAGTACAATAAAACAATACATTTAAGTAGTTCAAAGCAACTTTTATTGTAATATCAATATTGTTGTATATAAATTCATTCATATCTACCCGAAGTTGTTGCATACTAAGTGATACCGCACAGACTTTCTCAAAAAAATTCTTGACCTTATATCGGCAAAAAAATCATTGTTTAAAGTTATCTAACATTTAAACTAATTCAATTTCTCCTGTAAAGAATGTTGTCTACTAATTCTTAAGTTTTGGCCAATGAATTGCCTAACACCTTGTATAATTAAAATATTTTAATATAAATCCCCCTAGGTGCAACATTTAATCGATGGTTCGAGTCTGCAAAAGACGTTATTCGTGAACAATCTCCAGTTGCCGAAATACACTAGAGTTCCCTCCAAGGTTGTGCAAGAAGTAGGTTCTACAAGGAGTACCACTTCTAGTGTGCTGTATGGGATTTGAGCTGCAGTTGCAATTATTATAAACACTGATTAGTATGGTGCTGTGCGGTTTGATTAGAAGATGATTTAGTTCGCTGATTACACACAGCTGATTACGATGGATATTTTATGGCAAATAGCCATCGGGGCCGTGTGCGTGGGGGCAGTAATTGGATTAATAGCTGTATATGCACATTATTATGAATACAAGGTAAAATTTTCCATTTTTGCTTTTTAAATGTTAACAGATTTTGTTTATAGAGGAGCTCAGGAGGGAAACCATTGACTTTCAGGTTTTTCTTCGCTTACTGCGTTTTCATAATTCTTCTACCAGTTATATTGCCAACCCTGTTGATTCTCGGAATATTCTGCCAAATACTTAGCCTGCTATTAACAATCAGATATGGGTTTAAATTTGGAGGCTTGCTTCATGGGACCGATGCAATACACACTTTAGACAGAGAGGACATTTCAAAAAACGTTGGAAACACCCTCTTCGTAATAAAATACCAACAAAACGGTGGCAAAAATTTCTACGACACCATCAGGGAAGCCATCATCAAAAGGTTCGAAGAAACTCCCGTGAAAACTCCCAAATTGTGGTACACTTGGCATCAGTGCCTCGGCTACTCGTACTACCTCAAAAATCAAATTACCCCCGAAGAATGCGTGAGGCAGTTAGGAAAATGGGACAACAAAGATGGGGAAGAACTAAGCAAGAACGAATTGCTCAAACTTTTGAGCAAATACGCCAACACGCCTTTACCAAAAAATCACACGGCTTTGTGGGAAGTGCTTGTTGGAACCCAACCAGTGAAATGGAAAACGGACGTGGCGAACGATGCGGAAAAATACTACCCGGTGGTGCTTAGAATACAACATTGTTTGAGTGATGCTACCCAGCTCCTGAAAGGATTCGTGCGGATTTTCGGCGATGTGAAACCGCCTGATTCTAAAAATTCTGCGAAACAAAGTGTCAGGAAGAGTGAGCAAGTTGTGATTAAGTTTCCTTCCATCAAGGCAGTGAAAATAACTTGGAAGCCCCTCGTATATCTTTGGAGGACACTGGAACTTATAATCAAAAGCCTGTATGCATTTTGTATGGTGCCGCCTATACTCCTTGTGCAGGGCATGATTAAAGCTGCTGATGATAATATTTTGCACGGACCACCTTTATCCGGTGAAAAACACCTTGTGTTCGGGGTCGAGGAATCCCCTCATTATATCCAGGCCATTAAACGAATAAAGAGTAGAGTTCCTAACACAGCATTCTCGGAAGTTCTGCTTGCTGCCATCTCTGGAAGCTTTAGTGAATATTTTCAAAAGGTAATTTTTTTATTTTATTATTTGTTTTAATTTTTGGCTGATATAGAAATCACAAATATATATATATATTTATGTGTACAATATTATTATTATTATTGTTATTTTGAACAACGACATCTAGGTTCCGGTTTTCAAGCATCTCTATGCATCTCGGCGATTATTGGTTAATTGTACACCCTATATATATATATATATATATATATATATATATATAAATTTACCGTCTACGGTCTCAGCCGGGTTCGAACTCGTATCCTTTAGGTCAATACATAGATAAATGTGCTAACCACTAGACCACCAAAGCCGATTGTGTTACATTTAGAAGATGAATAAAATATTATTTTTAAACGTTTGCGGTGAGAGATAATCAATGGCTGTATGAAGGGAATATTTGAAAGTAATGTGGCTACCATTTTTTACAAACTTCAGTAATACGAAGACAAATCAAATTTGTCGTTTCAATCCTATGAATAAATTCTAAAGGCATCTATTATTGTTGTTGCTATATATACCAATCATTAAGAAGGTCAGGGAACCCTCGTCATTAAATCGTGATAGCCACTAATCCAATTATATGCTGACTCATGCACTTTTTTAAACGGGTCAGTAAAACAAGCTACTTTTATTAATAGCTACGAGAAGCTGATATAAATTGTAATCTGTAGTCTGAGGAGCGGCACGTCATGTATTTTTTGCGACCTGTATTTCTTGTTTTACAGTAAAAATATTATACATATATCCAGTGGCGTAACAATTGATGGTACAGCGGTTGCGTTGGACACGAGCCAACTAATCAAGGATTAATTATTATTATTATTATTATTAAGTTTTACTTTTTGCACACATACGTCGTTATTGCTAAATTGATATCAGCTGATTAACATATACTCAGTGACATGCAAATCGCAACACCAAGAAGTGATAGGAATTTTTTGACCAAACTTGGCAGAAACATTTAACTACCTACTAAAAGGTAGCAATTGATTAAAATTTCATTCATATGGATGAAGTGATAATGGCTTATCTGACAGTTCTTTCAGTTTTTTCTAACAATTTTATCAGGTGTTTGTTTTGCGAGATTTTGTTCAGTTCTTTATTGTTTTCGCTTTTGATCGTTTGTTTTGAGGGTGTGATCATGCCTAGAGTGCGCCAACGTGGAAATTACCGCCAGTTAAGCGAATTCGACAGAGGTCGTATTGTTGGTTTGCGCGAAGGTCGTTTTTCGTTCAGAGAAATTGCAAATCGTCTTAACCGGAACCAATCCACCAGATCAATTGCCAATCAATGGTTAGCTAACGAAGGTCGTCATGTAACCCTTCAAAACGGTTTACCGCAGAATCAGAGCTTTTCGCCTGCAATCCTATCGGCCACATCTTGTGTTACCACTAACGGCCCAACACCGACAACAACGTTTGGAGTGGTGTAGGTTGCGATTGCACTGGAACCTAGAATGGCATAGGGTATTAGGGTGATATTCAGTGATGAATCCCGATTCTGTTTGGGGATGCATGACAGCCGTATGAGGGTCAGACGAACACGTAGGAAACGTCGCAATGTTGAATTTTCTGTTGCGAGGCATGTGCACCAAACTGTGGGGATTATGGTACGGGGTGCTATAACTTATGGGAGTAGGTCCCGTTTGTTATTCATCCGAGGCAATATGAACGCCCAGCGATATGTGGACTTTTCCGGCAGGTTAATGCCCGTCTCTATACTGTTAGACGTTCTATGGACCGATTTGCAGAGGATAATGTCAATCTCTTGCCATGGCCACCCCGATCTCACTATATTTCGCCCATCGAGCATATTTGGGACATTATGGGCAGAAGATTGAGGAACTTGCTGCATCCTCCGCAGACGCTGCAAGCTCTACAGCACGAATTACAGGTTGCTTGGGATACAATACCTCAAGAGGAAATCGACCATCTGCTAGGATCAATGCCACGAAGATTGGGGGAGTGTGTAACCAATAGGGGGGCGACAAACCCATTTTTAATAAAAATTGTTTACATTTTGTTCTTTTTCTTTAAAATTTTAATCAATTGCTATCTTTTAGTAGTCAAACGTTTCTGCCACGTTTGGTCAAAAAATTGCTGCCCCTTCTTAGTGATGCGATTTCCATGTCACTGAGTATAATTGTTCTTAGAGCTGGTTTCATATTGTTGAATTTTCTAATCGGGTGGGGATACAGTTAGAGTAATTCATCCTCTGCCGATTGCAGGTTGTTTTATCAATTTATAGTTATAGGTGAAAAATTGTTAAATTTTTACACTTCTGCGTTGTAGGTTGGACAAAAGTACGGAACAATGCAAAATTCGACCAAATTTTCTACATGAAAGTATCGAAAAATGGCAAATATAACGAAGATATTGGCGGTTAAAAAGGCTTTCCGGTTTTGCCAAAACTAATATCAACTTTTTTATTTTAAATGGAATACCCTGTATATTTTAAGATATATCAATATAACTCTTGTTTGCTAGCTCAGTAATACAGAGTTTGATGCCATTATTTTCTATAATTTTGCAGATAATGAACAATAATGTTTCGTAGTTGTTGTTGACTAATTTTGCTTGCTTTGTGTTGGTTATTTTAATGTTGGATTACCAGGACAAAACGATTTAAAACTTTTAGAAAACCAAATTGTTCCTTGTAGAAGAGAGGGAATTACCTAATAATATTTGGTTTCACCAGGACCGAACACCTTCCCATTACCCTCTGAATGGCCCGCTCGTTCTCCGGAGCTAAATCCATTAAATTTCTTCTATTGGGAACATTTAAAATCTATAGTTTATACTGAACGACCAATGATTTGGAAGATTTGAGAGTCTGTAATGCTGTAGAGCATCCTGTTAGAACGGAAGAATTTATACATAAGACTTGATTATTGCAAAGAAGTAAATGACGGTCATTTTGAACATCTTCTCTTCCTCTTCTTGGAGTGCATTATCTCTACGAAACGATCTTCTTCCTATGCCTGTGTTGCGCGTTTAAAGTGCCACAAAGATAGAGGACCTAAACTTAATGTGAGCTCCCAACTACAGGTAGTGTAAGCACTTCTACTCTAGAGAAAATTTACTAGGCAGAATACCTCGCTGGTTTGCCATTGCCTTGCGAGGGAGAACGACCGTTAAAAATCCAAGCTTCCGGTACTAGGAATTGAACCCAGGACCTTCACCGTAGAACTCTAAGGCGCTAACCTCTAAACATCTTCCTAGTGATGTGTTTGTTGTGTTATTTAATTTGTTTTATATCGTATGTTTTGTATTTGTTTTCTTCAATATCTTTAGAATTATTAAAAATGAAGATACCGTATATCACTGAATTCGCAAAAATAATTCTATCGATATGTCTTCAAGTATTCAGGGTATTCCATTTAAAATAAAACAGTTGATATTGTTTCCGACTAAATCGGTAGCTCTTTTTAACCGCCAATACCTTCATTGTATCTGCCACATAACTGCGCTTTTATATAAAACATTTTGTCGAAATCGCGCTTGCCATAGTAGAGATATTTGCATTGTTCCTTACTTTTGCCCAACTCTGAATATTAACCCTTGTGTAGGTAATCTAATAACATATTTAAATAAAGTAGCGCATTTTAAGAGCTACTCTGGTCTCCACTTCTCTACCATCCATGAAACACATATTTGTTAACACAGAAAGTACCGTAACGGCAACAAAAATCCAAGTTAAAGACAACCTTGGAATTTTCAATCTTGTCTTAAATTAATCTGTAATTATAAATATACAGGGAATTTTTCTTTTTAGTATACATAGCCTATGTATACTTTTAAAAGAAACGCGTCAAATTCGCCTATTGTGTAGGCAACCAACTATACAGACAACTCAAGCATGCTGTGACCGCAGCAATCAAATTAATTCAATGCTAAAAAATAAAATTAATCTTTATTTAGTGTCAAACAATTGTTAGAAAATTTAAATCAGAGGGATGCGTAATAAATTCCCATAAAATAAAAACTGAAAGTAATCACGTTTTAACCGAAGAAATGAAATTAAATATTTTATGCTACGTTGAAGAAAACCCGATAGTATCACACACAACTCAAGCATGCTGTGCCACAGCAATCAAATTAATTCAATGTCAAAAAATAAAATTAGTCTTTATTTAGTATCTTCTTGCGATTTTTATACAATCATGTACAGTAAAGACGAAAAAGTGGAAATTCTAATGTGGTATCAGAATGCAAACAGCTTAAGAACTGTGAGAGACTTATTTTCACTAAAATATCCAGAAAGACCTATTCCTTGCATTCGAACCATACAAACAATTGTTAGAAAATTTAAATCGGAGGGATGCGTAATAAATTCTCTTAAAATAAGAACTAAAACTAATCACGTTTTAACAGAAGAAATGAAATTAAATATTTTATGCTACGTTGAAGAAAACCACCAAAATCACTACGAGAAGTAGGTTCACATTTTAATGCTTCTAAACACTCGGTATTTAAAACACTAAAAGAATTTAAATATAAATCGTACAAATTTTCGAATCACCAACAACTATTCGATGAAGACAAAGAAAAAAGGACAATCTTATGTGAAACATTTTTTAATTTGCTGAATGAACATGGAATACATAAAAAAAAGACAGTTTTTAGTGATGAATCAAGTTTCACAATAAATGGAGAAGTCAATTCACAAAATTTTCTGTGTGTATTATAATTCCTCATCTATCCACTATCTATTATCCTGATAAACTTATTTCTTAGATATTGGTCCCGTACTAACTGCCATTTACAAAACTTAACTCACAGTTAATACACTGGGAAAGTTAACGTATGGCTAGGAATAGTTGAAAATAAGCTTATCGGTCCATATTTTATTAATGGTAATCTCAATACTGCCAAATTTTTAGAGCTATTAAGAAACAACATCATTCCGGCAATAGAAAACTTGAACATCGATGACCCGTGGTTTCAGATGGATGGTGCCCCTCCGCATTCCACGAATGCTATAAGAAATTTTCTTAACGACAGGTTTCCAGGACGTTGGATAGGAAGATTCGGTCCTATAGCGTGGCCCCCGTGCTCTCCAGATTTGTCACCCAATGACTTCTTTGCTTGGGGATATCTGAAATCAAAAATGTATACCAATATTCCAATACAAAGTATTGATGAATTAAAAGATTGCATACGTACCGAATGTAATAGCTTGAATCCCAACTTTCTTGCGAATGCTGTGCGTGGTTTTCAACACCGGTTAGGTTATTGTTTAGAAGTACAAGGTGGGCAATTCGAATACTTGTTGTAACTGTTGTTTTTATTTTCATTTCCGTTTTCTGTTATTGATATTTAATGTTTTACAATAATAATCGTCGTTGTTGTTCAACTCATTTTGATTTACTTATTTAATATAAACACTGCATCAACATAACCTTCATACTCAAATAATTGACAACTGTAGTGACGTTTGTGTCTGATTTTTAATTGTCGGTATAGTTGGTTGCATACACAATAGGCGAATTTGACGAGTTTCTTTTAAAAGTATACATACGCTATGTATACTAAAAAGAAAAATTCCCTGTATAAACATTATAAATATTTTTAACTGTCATGCATTAACAATTGTCAATATTACAATTTACTTTCGGCTTAGACCGCGTCGTCATTTTTAAACTACACCCAGCATTATTAGGTAAGGACCGACCTGTAGCTTATCTGCCTTTACAAGCATTTGCTCTAGAAGTTTGAGCCATACTATTGTTCGTAGGGCCTGCCTGCCTAAACAGGGCCGTGTGCTTATATTAATCAAACCTTGGGGCGGACAAGGATTTGATCTTGATGTATTTTGTTTGCCAGAACAACAATACTTAATCGGCTTATGCCTGTTAGCTGTTTGTGAACCCATACAAACTAACGTTTCGCAAGACATTGGATCTTGCATCTTCAGAGTGAATAGAACACTGAACTAAAATCCAGGAAGCGGAGGTATTTAAACCTCTTTCAAGTAGTCGGGCAGAACTACGGAGTTCTGGTTGGCTGTCGCCGTTGGGCAAAGACGGATCCGGTGGAGCGTGATCGTGTGATCGATGATGTTTAGGAGTCCTTGGAGGATAAACTACTGGAGTCCAAGTTTTACTGAGTCTAAAACCATCCTCCATGTTTATGTTATTAGGTTGTTTTTCAATTTCAATTGCTTCACTTATGATACGAGGGAAGTAATGAGGCACTCTGGCGAGTACCCGAGCATTGTGAAAGTCCATCTTATGCCCAGTTAAACCAGTATGTTCAGCCATCTCAGATTTTATGATGCGTTTATGTTTGCAATTACCTTTGTGCTCTTGCAATCTTAACTCAATGGAACGACCAGTTTGTCCGATGTAGTTTGAGCCACAGCAGCAAGGGATATTGTAGATCCCGGATGATTTTAAATTTGATATATGATCCTTTACGAATCTGAAACCGTTTCCCAAAGTTTCATTAGTCCTAAAGATTGTCTTTATGCTGTACCTTCCAAGAACATTCCCAATCGTATCAGTAGTGCCTTTATTGTAAGGTAGAAAAGCTAAGCCTTCCGGAGGTGCCAGTTCCTCCTTAGCCTAGGGCTGTTCCGCATTGCGGATTGCTCTCTGAATTTCTGTGGCTGTATAACCATTCTGTTGTAACGACATCAAGAGATGAGTTTTCTCTTGTTCTGCATCTGAGATTCGAACTGTTCTGGTTGTTAGAATTTTTAGCACAGTTGCTTTCTGCATCGGGTGATGATGCGAATTTGCATTTAAATACCTATCTGTATGTGTTTTCTTTCTGTAAACTGCGTGCCTCAAGCTGCCATCTGGTTTCCGTGTAACATGTACGTCTAAGAATGGAATACTGCCATGTTCCTCTACTTCCATTGTGAATTGGATTTGATCATGAATTGAGTTTAGGTGTACTAGAAATTGTTATAGTGTTTGGCTTCCGTGAGACCAAATGACAAACGTATCGTCTACATATCTGAACCAGGATTTAGGTTTAAGATCAGCTGCTGCTAAAGTTTTTGTTTCAAAATCTTCCATGCATATGTTTGCAATAACAGGTGATAGCGGTGAACCCACAGCCACTCCTTCAACCTGTTCATACAAGTTGCCATTCCAACTGAAAAAGGTGCTTTTCAAACATATTTCAACTAATTGGTTTAGATCTGTAAATAGTTTATCTCTTAGGATCTCTAACACACCATGTTACACACCGGTACTTTTGCGAAAAAGGACACAACGTCGAAACTGACTAAAATATCTCCTTCACACAGCCGTAAACTTTTGATCTTGTTAACAAAGTCACAGGAATCCCTTATGTATGATTCTGTGTTACCACTAAGTGGGCGAAGCTTAGTGGATAAGTATCTTGCTAAAGCATGTGTAGGAGAATTTATAGCACTCACAATAGGTCTGAGTGGAACTCCAACCTTGTGTATTTTGGGTAAACCATAACCATACAGTTCGAGAAACCGCGAAAGCCTCAAAGAATACATTAATAATTGACAGATTTTATTAGGTTATTTATTTAATTAATTGATTATAAAAAAAATACAATTACATATTACAATACTGTGAATTTCAATATTTTAAAAGTGGAACATAAATGTTTCAGATTAGAATCTTAGTTTCACAATGGTACAAAAAATTGAAATGATGAATGGCAACTTCATTTCAAACCTGTTCCACAAGAATGTCAACAGCGTTATTCGAATGAGGCTACCAACTTCACTTATAGCAATTTCTATCAAACTGCCAAGCTTGTGATATAATTTTAGAGAAAGTGGAAGCGTTGAAAGGAAAATGGGATCAGGGAGACCTGTGAATTGCAGAAGTTCTTGATAATATTAGGGATACCATCGAAGCAACTCCTTCTAAACCGACCAGAAAACTAAACCACGAAATTCATTTGTCATACGGTACCTGTCGAATAATAAAAAAAACATTTTGAGCATGTTTCCATACAAAATACAAATTATTCATCAACGTTTCCTGTGTGATTGCCAACCTAGAACAAATTATTATCACTGGTTTTTAAACAACATAAATAATAGTCACATATTGGTTCTTACTTGGTTCAGCGATGCAGCCTGGTTTCACTTCAATGGTTGTCTTAACAGCCAAAATATGAGAACATGGGCAACAGATAATCCGCATATGTTGGAGGAAACACCGTTACATCCGCAAAATATCGGTTTATGGGTCGCCGTATCAAGAACACGAATAGTTTACAAGTGGTTTGCAGTAAATATAACTGCTGATTATTATCTTCAGAATATCTTAATCCCCTTTTTGAATGAAGTTCATGATGATGAAATTAGAAATGGTTACTTCCAGCGAGACAATGCTACAGCACATACTGTTTAACGTATCATACTACTTTTGCAGGAATTTCATGATGATTGGTTAATTAGTAGACATTTGTTTCCATCAAGGTCACCCGATCTCACAGACTTCTTTCTGTGCCCTTATCTAAAAAACAATATTTTTAGTAATAGACCAAAGAATCTAAAAAATTTACAATGTGCAATTTTACAAAAGTTACATGAACTTACCCCTGATACTCTGATGAATGTGTTTGAAAATCTTAAGAGAAGAGTGTATTTATGTTTAGAAAACAATGGTCAACATTTTCAACATCTTCTGTAAAATCGTTTATTTACTTTGTTCTGTAAATGTGTATACAACGATTTTATTTCAAATAAAAGTTTATTTACATAGCCCACAACTACACAGCATCACTACTTCGACCACAGAACACTTGAGACGGCAATGTAACCTTGAATATAGCTAACTAAACGTATAAACAAACACTGGCAAAATAAAGTGTTAATTTTAAATATCTATTAAATAATGAAATAAATTACCTAATAAAATTTGAAATGTAAACTGTCAATTATTATGTATTATGTATGACAGTTATAAATATTTATAATGTTTAGACCCTGAAGATTTAACTTGAACACAGGGGTAGGGAGCCAGCAATAAACTGATCAGTAATAATTAAAACGTTAAACTGATTTGCCCACAGTGTTGCTCATGGTTACTTTCATGTCGTAAAAGAGGAATCATCCTATTTATTGCGTACGTTTATTGTTGAACTAAAAATTAAACTGTGAGTGTGTTCCCAAATTTCGTTACATCATATATTTGAAAAAATTTCTCTTTTGGACCATCTAGTGGTCATTTACACTTCGCTTCTACCCCAAGAAGAAAACTTTATCCGAAGGGCCAATTAACTCTGCTTGCACACGAGCCCTATCGCTTCCTGTTACGCCACTGCATATACGGTTAACATGTTAAAAAGATTTTCCCGTTTTGTCAATCTACACCTTTTTTACACAACAAATTTGGCAATCTCAATCAAAATAATGACGAACTTCAGAAGAATGGGATTATGTTGTTTACTTCTGGTACCTAAAGCCAGTCCCACACACGTCGGTATGATTAGATACAAGCACAGTCACTACCAAGTTGCAACCTCTCATACCAGCCATAGAAACAATATTCATTGTTATTTTTCAAAAACTTGTACCTATTTTTCGCAAAATTTAACTAAAAAGCTTACCAATTATTTGTTGGTAATTACTATATCACTAACAATGCATCTAATTATTTTCTTAAAATTATACGGTTAAGATTCAATAAGGCTTTCTGTTAATTAATTCTGCTGCTGAATGTGGTAAAACTGACTACAAAGAGTGTAGTGGGCGTTAATAAATCCTCAATTCGAGAAGATACACCACATAGCAGCGGCAGGAAGTGAGGCGAATCAATTTTACACGTCAATTATCACTCTTGCAATGCGTATATCAGAAAGTTTCACCAAAATGTGTACTTTCAACATATTAAAGCATCTAACCGCTGTTATGCTATGGGTTACGTATCTGTCCAAAGAGTTGGTTAACTACATATCGCCTTTGGAATTATGAATGTAATAAAACACCTCAAAGAAGTACAACAGTAAATGCAATCTAGTGGAAATGACCTGTTTTACAAAAAAAGTTTATTTTCTAGGACGATAAAGCTTTCATATAGAACAAAATAGGCTCAACCGTGGATAAAGCGGCCTGCGCAATCCCCAGACCTGAATCAAACAGAGAAGTTGCAGTAAAGAACATGAAACATCATATCAAAAAAAACCTCGAAAGAGAATGATTGGACCTTTTATACATAAAAATTTGGCGACCTGAAATATTGATGACCTTCAGAAGAATGGGATCATGTTATTTACTTCTGGTATCTAAAGCCAGTCCCACACTCGTCGGTGTGATTAGATACGAGCACAGTCACTGCCGTGTTGTAACCTCTTATACCAGCCATCGATACAATGTCCATTGTTATTTTTCAAAATTGTTCACCCATTTTTCGTGAAGTTTAACTAATTATACGTTACCAATTATTTGCTGGCAATTACTAAACCACTAATAATGTTGCTAGTTATTATTTTTTTGTGGTTAAGATTCAATAACGTTTTCTATTCATAAATTCTGCTGCTAAATTTGGTAAGATTACAAATGGCGTAATGAGCTACCAAATAAAACCTCATTTCGAGATGATACTCCACATAGCAGTGGCAGTAGCAGTGGCAGTGCTGTTTAAAGACGAATTAACTTTACACGTCAATAATCATTCTGGCAATGCGCGTATCGGAAGGTTTCACCAAAATGTGTACAGCTAACCGCTGGTATGCTATAGAGTTACGTATCTGCTTAACGAGTTGGTTGACTACATGTTATCTCTGAAATTATGAACGTCACAAAACACCAGAAAGACGTGCAACAATAGATGGCAATGACCTGTTTTTCAAGAAAAGTATATTGCCTAGGTCGATAAAGCTCTTTCATATAGAACAGAACGGGCTCAATTGTTGGTAGACCGACCGGCGCAATCCCCAGACCTGAATCATATTCTTGCAGTAAATGATATAATACATAATATCTAAAAAAAAAACACAAAACAGAATAATTGAATCTCTGATCGTTTCATTTTCCGTTGCATAATAATAATTTGGCTCTACATCCCGTGAAGGAGTTTGGCCTGCAAAGCGAAAGGCTATAGCTCCTATATCCTTACTCTCACGCCCGATTTCGCTTGCCAAATACATGATGTGGTGGTGGGCATCCCGCATTGGTCAACCGCATTATTATCCCTTGTTCATTCGAATCTAGATATCCAATTATTTTAAAGCGACTGGGTAGGCATAATATTTGCAATATTAAACATAATTCTTTTATTTATAAACCGTAATTACTGCTATACTTACATGTTTTTATAATGATTATATAGACACAAATAGTGAATAACTAAAAAATGTTTGAAAGAAGTAGATTTAAACTTCATTTTTCCTCAATTTTGAAAGTGATTTTGTACTTTTTAACATAACTGTATTGTATTACAGCGTTGGCCGTCTCTCGCATCCCAATTGCCAGTAATTTCTATCCCGCTAATCTGATTCCTCCATTTCTCTCTGGGTCATCGCCTCTTCTACTTCTTGTCGCCAAGTTCTTCGCGGCCTTCCATGCTTTCTTCATGTTGACGGGACCCACTGCCATATCCTTTTAGGCCATCTAGTTTCTCCCATTCTTTGTAGATGTCCGTACCAAATAACTATTTTGATTTATATTGTATCTATGATGGAGTCTTCTACTTCCATTGGTCTTCTTATTTCGTCATTCCTTACCTAAAATACTTAAACCAAATTTTGTTTAGATATCGAATACTGTATTTTTTTAAAATAGGTTGACCCGGTTGTCATGAATATCCGATATGTGCTTTACTCCCGCATTAATTTTAATTGATGATGAATGATGAATGATGAATCAGTAATATACTGAAACATTTATACGTTATTACTAAATAATAATTTCGCCTCTAAATGTATGTAATATACAAAGCGTTAAAATTGTGGTCGATAATGGCCTGTATCTGATTCCTCAGCATTACTGAAGCTGTTCGTGAAAATTTTAAGCTGCAACCCACCGCACACAATTCCCCAATCCGGTTCTCTTAATGCCAAAAACCGTTTCCAAAATTTCTATGTTTCCGATTCAACTTTAAACTGTAGATCATTCGTGTTTCTAGTTAAAGCTAAGGAGACGCATGCAGCAGAGAAGAAGCTGGTGCCCGGCACTACGATAATAAACGTTATAGCAATAATTGAGACAACTTCATGTACACTACAGTAAACTAGTAGCCAATTAATTCTTTCCTTAAAAGTACTCAACCCAATTATACGTCAGAAAAAAATGGAACTAGAAATGAATACGTAAAACTTAAGGTAGAAACATGAAACTTCCTGACATACTGACTAAAAATGCAACAAACGGATTATCTTTAAAGTCTGCTTACTAAATTCTTTTTAGCCAGAATACCAAAAGGGTAATACATATTCAGAGTACCGGAACATCAGAATTTTAACGGCCGTTCTCCCTCTCAAGACAATGACAAACCAGCGAGGTATTCTGCCTTGTAAATCTTCTCTAGAGTAGAAATGTTTAAACTTCCCGCGATTCGGAGCCCACTGTAGGTCCTCTATGTCTGTGGTACTCTAAACGCGCAACACAAGCATAGAAGAGAAGATCGTCTCGTAAGAGATAAAGCACTCGAAGAAGAAGAATCCGTATTATAGTAAATAACGAATGTTCAAAGGTTAATTGGAACGATAAGGAATCTTATTAACTTAAGATCATGTCGTAGTGTCTTGAGCGATGCATAATCTTAGAATTAATTATAAACAAGGCATTTCTTGGCTAAACAACATTAGAAAATGAAATAATTTATTATAAGAGTTACGGAAAATGCAATACTTTCAATAGTTTCCTTAACAAGCAAAAAAGAATGCAATACCTGTGGTTGCAGAGAACGAGCACAACAATGAAATAGCAAAGACAGTAATTTTGTCTGCTAATCCCTAAAATAGCTTTCGAAAATTGGTTGTCAAATGTCACAACCAACTGAATCGGTGATAACCGTACAGTCCTTTCAAAAAGCAGTCGTGATTAGAATTTCTTCAAAAAACAACTCACTTTAAAATAACTCAAGAGCGTTATGTAACAGCATTTTGCAAAAAAATCGATATACTGCTTTTGTCTGATGCAAATAACTATTAAATATCACTAAGCAACAAAGTTTATTTCTTTTAAAATTAATACTTTTTAGTACTGCGTATAGAGGGTGTCTCAAAATTGACGTCTGTGCTTTTGGAATTTGATTCAGCAGCCTAACAATTAATAGTAGAAAGTTTTCCGATTGTTCTTCCTTATCGAGTTATTGACAAAAAAGTAAATAATAAGTTTTTTCCGCAATATAGCTCCAATTATATAAATATAAATACAGTTTAATCATTGTAACACTGCCCCTCAACCTTTGAAACCATTACAACTTACAGGAAATACTTAATATTTATAACTACAACTATGTCGTCGTTTAAAGTTTGTATTTGCATGCAAATTTGCCAATATATTCATATAAAAATTTTATAGCTTTTAAATGACTAGTTTGCACAGACGGTAAGATAGGTCAGTTAGATTAAATACTTTCTAAAATTCACGATATTCATTATATCTAATAGGACTTTAACTCTATAAACAATTATAAGTATAATTACATAGCAGCACTCAAGACAGACGAAAAGTGACCGAACCCGTTTTTCTCGAGGTCCCCGCACTTCGACAATGACTCCATTTAACTCTGTTACATAATATCAGTACGTTATTAGATTTGTCTTATTACTCGTTTAGGTTATATCCCTTCAGGTGCTATACTATTTTTTTTAAATAGGTTGCGGGTATTTCCTTCCAGAAAGTAAATTAACACTTCACATTATTGCTTAAATTAAAAATAGTTGGAGAAGGGCGGTCACAGATATTTACAAACCAGCTTTCATGATTTCGAAAATTTTCTTTTCTAATTCTATTTCCTTACGGTTGTTGTTAGCAAATTTTATTTTATTATAAACATTTTATATATGTATATAATACAAGGTGTCCAACTGAAGCACTCGGCCCTGAATATCTTCGTAAATGATCATAATTCATAGGGGGACATGTTTTACCATGTAAGTTAATTACTCTTCTTCGCCACCAACACCAAAAATTTAAATGACAATGGGTGAGCACTTTTTAAAACTAATTAATTCCACATTTGCTACACGCATCCCAAACTTCAAAATGCCATTTCTCAAAGGCGAATCAACAGGATATCAAAACTTTTTCAGATTGTAGAAGCAGCAGGAAACCTTTCAAATGAACTACCCCTCTACACTACTTGTCATCGAAAATTTTGGGGTTGGTAGTAGTGGGGGCTAGAAGAATGAAGTAGAGTAGATAACCTGCTTAGTAAAGGATGGGTGACATCAGACTATTGTTGAACTGTCTCGCCGATTTTTACAAATTTGATCATTTACAAAGTTTTAGTTGGTACATGCGGGGAGTTACACCTGTCGCCGTTTATCCATGTTTTTCTATCGTAAAATGCATCTACTTTCAAGTTTCGTTATCTTGTGGCTTGGTTGACATCGTCTCTCCAGGCGTTTCTTGGACGATCATTTTTCATTTTTCATTTTTCAGGTGTGATCCATTTTATCTTTCTTTGCCATCTTGTTTCCTCTATCCTTTTCACGCGACCGAATCATATTAGCTATCGTTTTTGCACCTCGGCCATAATATCTCTACCCCTTTCCTAAACACCTTTAATTGTATCATTGTGTACCCTATCCATTCTGGTATTCCGACAGCTTCTTCTTAAGAATTCAATTTCTTTGACTCTTAATCCACTTCTGTTTCTTGCATATACGTCCAATAACTATACTTTATTAAACAATAGTCTTCCATATTTTTATCTTTGTTTTTCTGAGATTTTCATGCCGCAATACTTAATGTATTGACCTTATTACAGTTCTACATTCATTCGTTCTACCTCAAACCCCTTCCCCAAGCGTACCCTTTGTAATGAATACGACACCTGGATATTTACTCCAATTATATCTTAGTTTCCTAAAGATAGATTCTCGATTTTGCTATTTCCGGTTACCAGATAACACTTGATGATTTTCAAATAAATACATTGGCCAATTAGAAGAGTTTTTGTAATTTCTTTGCCATGTAACTTACATCGTCCTTGTCTTCCGTTATTACTAGCTGATCATCTGCTAAGTAAAGCGTATACAACGTGTCTTCTCCTACTCTTCCTCTTATATTTTTACATTTGTTTTAAATAAGTTTCGCTGTCTAACGGAATCATTGACATCGTCCCTCCAGCTGCATCTTGGACGTTTTTTTTTCGTTTTTGTGATGGGCTCTCTTTTAATATCTTTTAAGCCACCTTGTTTCCTCCATCCTGTTCACGTGATCGAACCGTTTTAATCAACATTATTGGAATCGTTTATTTCTTAAAGGTAATTATTAACATTGTTGGCGCGCGCCTTTCATGAATTTGAGCACGGCGGCGTGGCGCTCCAATCTATAGCGCGATTAAAATCTCGTTGGCGAGAGACGCGCTTGTTTGGTTGTTGTTTTATATTAGTAGTTGACAAGTATCGTATTTTTCTTACGTGAAGAGAAGTTTAGTCTGTCGTTTCGTATTAATTGTCGAATATCGTAGTATAATTTAATGCCCTATTTGTGTCGGTGCCGCTTACATACAGTCCATTGGAAATCTGCACAAGTATTGTGTATTTAAGGGCAAATTAAATTTGTTACTGTATAAAAAGAAACGGCTTCATTCTGCGGCAGGTGAACGCCACAACATTTGGTCCATTCGTTTCCGGATATCGGACAGTAAATACTGTTTGATAATTTATTTATCATCATTGGTGAAGCAGAGGCAGCTGTCGTGCCTTCATATCACCTCAACACTCGCTTGGAAGCCGCTTGCTGCGTTAGAGTGATCTAGCTGGTGCTGCTCAGGATCGGAGTATAGTAAGTCAATTCTGGCAATTCCTTTTGTTTCGTTTCCTTGTCGATAATATTCCTTATATCCATTATAACATGGAGATTAATTCATTGCGCATTCGTCGTGGTCAAATAAAGTCGCGCAACACACGGATGTTGACATTTCTTGGGTCTATAGACGCAGATTCAAGTAAAATCAACCAGGTTCAAGAAAGATTAAATAAACATCAACTAATTTTCGATGAATTTAACGAGGTTCAAGGTAAAATTGAAGAACTGGATCCTGCGGAATTAAATAACAAAGAAAGGGAGGAGATTGAGGATTCATATTTTGATATTGTTGCTCGTTGTACTGTTTTGCTC
>JABXWE010017695.1:0-46654 GCA_014611495.1 Limonius californicus
TTCCACCAACATCCAATACGGCATCATATACTTGACGTTGAGCAACTATACTCTCTTCATGAATATTTTCAACTAAAATTTGCTTGTTAATTGAAAAACCTGCTTCAACTGTAGCATTGCCATGTGATAATATCAAAACATGCTTCAGAACTTCCCAAAGTTCAAAATATTTTGAATTTTCCATCAAGATTTCTCTATAAAATATATCCAGCTGATGCTTACTTATGGAAAAATTTTTGCAACTATCCAAATTTGCCTCGTCATTTATAAATTGGCCATACTGTGTTTGAGCTCGCTCTGCAGTAAGGGAATTTATAATGGACTTGTCATGTAAAATTTGCAACAAATTCTTCATTCTTGATTGTGATGTTGTTCTTGATGAGACGATCTGAGTTGGATTAAAACACGTTACTGCTTGTGTTAAGGAATGGATTGACACCTTTACGAAATGGCGATCGTTAAAAGTAGATATTGGTAGGAATTAATGTAAACTTACCTGTAGAATGTTATTAAGTGAAATGGGAGTTACTCCTTCTTTAAATTTTGCCAGAATATCAAGTGCTGTAGCATGTTGCATGAAAACAGATGTCAGATATCGACTTTTTACAATGTTGTCATTGCAATCCCAGTAACGCACAACAATATCCATTTGCCCCCGCTGAGCTATTTTATTAAGAGATTCATCGAAACATATTACACACTTTGAACATTTTTTTACAGTATCTTCAAGATTTTCTTTAAAATACCGTAAGTACAAACGTAAGCAACTTTTGTAGGTCCTAAAGTAATTTTTTCTGCAATTTTGCTGTCTTTAAACATCTTTTGCATTACAGGTATAGAATTTTGACAAGAATTAAATGACATGTGTGTCATTGTTACATTTAAACTCCATAAAATCTCAGCATCGGTAATATCTGCATTCGTTACAAAATTACTTAATGTTATCGGTTTTGTTGGAACTAAACTAGGTTCTTTCTCGACTGCAACAGCACGTAATGCATCCACATCGCCGTCGTTTTTCGGAGCACTGAGTAATGAACGAACTGATGTGCATTGTCTTAATTTAGACATATTCTTTTTATGCTTTGCACCTTTCAAGTGACTGGTTACGGCTTGTCGTCCCATGTTACTCAGTTCAAATGACCTGTTGCAAACTTTACAAAATGCTCGAAAAACGTTTCCTGGAACAGCAGCTAAAATTCTGCCCCATTCTGGATTTAAGGCAGAGTTAATCCAATCATCATTAAACACTGCTTTCTTCTTTGCCATGTTAATCAAATTTTCGTCCACTTTCAGTTTTTTAAATCACGGTTTACATTCACTGAATTTCTATATTGCACTGCGACCGCTATAGTTGTGATTGCCGCCCAAAACGTTCAAAGCGTGACCTGTCTGCACCTGTGACTGCATTACTCGGCCCTGCGCGAATGTTTTCGTCGTGTACGGTAGTTTTATCTTTTTCAATCGTGGATTTAGTTTACGAACAAGAGACAAAGAGGGAAAGGCACACACAAATATAGAACCATGTGTTTTACTTATTCTTACGAAAATCAGCGAAAAATAACGAAGGAGGGATAAACACACTCAAACAAAGCGCGCGATCTGATGAAGATTCAAATCATAAAATTCCCTGACTGAAAAAAATAATTCTCAGTTTCCCTGACTATTCCCTGTTTTCCCTGACTATTTTAAATTCCCTGACTTTTCCCGATTTTCCCGGTTTTCCAGGTCACTGGGAACCCTGTGCTTGCAAACCCTGTATACATTGGTATGCAACAGTTTCGTTTATTGCTGCTATGTTCACAATTCTGCAAGTCTTTATGTCCCACTGCTGTACACGGGCATTATTTGCCGTCACGTACTTCTCCTAAGCGCCGTTAAAATCATAGGCAATCTGATGTTTTCAGAAATAATGTATGGGTAGAACCTTAAATCATTTTATAAGGCTAAAATAAGACTCACCAATGCAAGCTTTTTTAGGTTTCTCAAAATACTATACATTTCTAAAATAATTAAACAGAATTTTTTATTGCATCAATAAATTGAGACTCTAGAGAACACATTTCAAACAGATATTTGAGATACCAGTCTGGTACGTACTGTTATACCGTTTAGAAAAATATATGAAGGGCGCCAGTTTAAATTAAAACAAAAATAATAATAGGTTCATTGGTTTCGTTTCTGCTATATTTTTAAATTGTTTCGAGCGTTTTCTTGAAGTACTTTCCAGGCGGTAATTTTTTCCAACCCATTTCCGGGATATTTTTCGCTACCACTCATTTTAGTTCCCTTGGAAAACTAGATAGTGCATGCATTACAGGCTTGTCTAGATGCATCTTTGTCTTTGGTTTAAAATAATCAGAAAGCAGCAGCAAAATAAACAAAGCAGCCACCAGGCACACAAATACGGTTCAGATAGGGTCCCTGTCGAGAAAGTTTATGTCCCCGATGGTAGACAAGATAGTGGTGAGGCTTCAGCTTAGCAACGAGGGCGCAGCGTGACTCCGGAGACATTATTGGCTCCAAAAGGAATCTTTGCAAGATACCAAAAGGCAGCAGCATTGGAAACTGCAGATAATATTTGCACCTAAAAGTGCTTGTAAATTTAGTTTAATTGGAAGAGATAAAACCGCGAATAAGTTGGGATTTTCGCAGAGATGCGATCGGCTACTAATTAGAAGGTAGTTCCAGGACGAAGTCTAATTAAATTTAAAACTAATTGATAAACAAGACTGTAACAATAACGATATGTGTTGGATGTAAAATTCTTGTCGTATATCAGAACTAATTTTAATCAAACAGGAAAAATAATTATTACTATCTGTAAGCCACTGAAGTAGTATCAAATCTACCAAAACGGAAACTTATCATCCTTCCAGGAAGACCTTCATAGGATAGATAAAAACCGCATGTTAGATAGATATCACCTTGCTTATTTTTTTTATTTTAATGTTGCCATCAGTTATTTTAAATGACATTTACTGTAGCATAAAACAATCAAAGATAATTTAACTACTTAAAAAATTGTCCACGTACCAAATACCATCAACTGGTATTTCAAAGGTTAAGACATCAAATTCCTAATCTAAAAATACGCCAGGAAGGAGACACAAATAAAATGAGCTGCGAGTCTAGTTGCTGACCGTTAATCAATTGTAAAGTGAAAATGCAAACAAACCTTCTATAAATAAACGTTTCGCGAAGCACTACACAAATTACCATAAACAAACGATGAATTGAACATTGTACTCCTACGCCAATATAAAACAATGTTAATGTGATGTAGTAAGCATATTTTTGCAGGATGGAAATTGCTAAAAATATAAAACCGATTTAATGAAGGAATTTTGGGTTAATTCAGTTGTAAACGGAGGATGATTTGAGCATGGGTATCCGTTTTTTAACCCACACACAATTTCATATTCTATACTAAATATTTGTACACAGAAGTATTATCGGTCTTCTCTTCCTCGATTTATAATCTATTTTTAAATTTATAATATGTTAATTAACATTAACACACTTCCCTAAACATTACAGCATATAAAATGAAGTTTAAAATCATCTACCGTTTATCTAATCAACTTAAACATGGAAATTCTATCAGATTCCATTCCGAGGCAATAGGGGAAACTTAACCGAGGACAAGAAAAAAGTCCTTTGGTGAAAAACTCCGAAAGTAAACGGTGGAAATTTTCAAGTTATATCTACAACTGACCAAATACACATTTAGAAAGAATTCACCAAAAATGAACTGGAAACATGATTAAAAACGAACGATTAAGTTAGGACTAGGTGACGTTCATGCTACTTTTGATAAGTTAAATTTTAAGTTAGGTTAGTCAGGTCAGATGATTTCTTTCTACGACTTTTCTTTGTCAACGTAAGTAAATCATAGTCAACTCATCAGGATGGTTAAATAATGAACTATACGGCTTGTGTTAACTTCGTATAATGTAGGATATTTTATTTACTCTTTTCTAATCTACGACGTTTGTTTTCCCTTCTACATATATACATACATCATACGTGCTCATGATTATGGACAAAACCATGAGATTTACAAAAAGGATTTCCCAAAAAATCCAACCCACAAACGAATTTTTAGAATTATCATTTTAAAATTTTCTGAAAAGACACTCCAATAAATACTGTACATTAAAATTACGAAACGTTTCCGTAAATCACGAATACTTTGGAGAAGTCGTACCATCATTCCAATAATGTGTCACCCCTGCATGACTTGATAGAAATAGGTTTTAGTACAGCTACCAATGATTACAGCCCCTATTGATCATAACTTCCAATGATGATTATCAACGACCACAACCCCCAATTATCACAGTATTTAATGATTACAATTTTCAATGATAACAACGTCTAATGGTAACAACGTCTAATGTTAACAACGTCTAATGATAACAACGTCTAATGATCCCAACATCTGATGATCCCAACGTCTAATGATCCCAACGTTTAATGATCCCAACGTCTAATGATTTCAACGTCTACCGATTCCAACGTCTAATGATTTCAACGTCTACCGATTCCAACGTCTAATGATCGCAACGTCTAATGATCCCAACGCCTAGTGATCCCAACGTCTAAATGATCCCAACGTCTAATAATTCCAACGTCTAATGATCCCAACGTCTAATGATCCCAACGTCTACTGATCCCAACGTCTAATGATCGATCGCAACGTCTAATGATCGATCGCAACGTATAATGATCGACCACAACTTCTAATGATCGATCACTACATCTAGTGATCGATCACACCGTGTAATGATCACGTCTAATGACCACACAGTCTAATGACCACACAGTCTAATGATCACAACGTCTAATGATCACAACGTCTAATGATCGCAATGTTTAATGATCGCAACGTCTAATGATCGCAACGTTTAATGATCGAAACGTATAATGATCGCAACGTCTAATGACCCCAACGTCTAATGACCACAACGTCTAATGACCACAACGTCTAATGACCACAACGTCTAATGACCACAACGTCTAATGACCACAACGTCTAATGACCACAACGTCTAATGACCACAACGTCTAATGATAAAAACCCCTAAATTATGACTACTTGCTGTTTCTGCATGATCAAATCCCCCAAATCCCTGGTTGCTTCACAATCCCAAAGGTCTTCGTAATTCTACTGTGGAGCATAATGTATACAACCTGATCATACCTCCCAATCATCACAACCTCAAGTTCGTATTTCATATACTATTTTCTACAGTTCCACTAGTTGCCTACTTTATTACAATATTTTTTTCTAGTTTGACCTTAAATCCAATGGAGTTGGGATTATCATGGCCGACATCCGCTCTTTAGAGGTTGCGATTAGGGATAGATACGATAGGTTTTATATATTACGCTCAACTGGACTGCGCGGAGCATTGGTAGAGTTGTGATTACATTGCACGATTTGGGGGATATGATCATGTGGACACGTATAGAAACTTTAGGCACTTGATGAATTCCTTCTGAAATCATAAACCTTCACTTACAACGCTATCTGTCTATGAGTAATGAATGCCAATTAATAGTATTTCGATTTCTTAATAAACATATAGCTAAATAATTATCAAAAAAGAATTTTATTAGTAAATGATACCACCATTTATTAGCCAATATATATCTCAAGGGATTGAAGAAAAATTGCACTCAAATAACAATTTTATAGAAAATTTGTTTGTGCAAAAGGAACTCGAATTTTTAAACAGTACAGCATACAAGGGGGAAATTCTTTTAATCATAAATATTTAATCAGTATAAGCTCATTGATTGGTAAATTTCATATATCATAAGGATTATTATCATAGGCACTACTACTGCGATATAAATATACTGGTAAATAGCGAAATCATTATTCAAGTCTACCTCTGCCCACCATCGTTTAAATATACGTTTTGAATGGTTCAGCTGCCAGTTTCTCTTATTCTCCGTAATTCTTTACCCTCCTACACATATCTTCACTCTCTTATCCACTCGCTTTCTCTTTTGAACCTTTTATGTATCATGTTCTTCTTCATTTCGTTATTCTGCCTCTCAAATACATCCCTCTCTTTATACCTTTATCTTGCTATTCCCTTTCTAGAACCATCTGCACATCGTTTTATTCAGTAGGTATACATGATATTTGTCTCCGCAAATTTTAAACGTTATTTCCATCATTGCTGCACATATTTGTATCCACCCTTCCACATTTTTCTCGCACTCTACTTAAATCTCATACCGCTATCCTTAATACCTTTATCTTGCTCTTCTCTTTCCTTTGATTTCCTAACGAAATCCCTTCCGCCCTCTAATAAAACAACCTTGATCCTTTCCCCCATATCTTCGCCAACTTACGTGCATTTCCTTAATTTTCTTTACCCTTCCCTTCCTCATACTGTCATTTTAGTACCCCATATATTTAGCTTCCTATTCATAGTCATTAACAACTGTACAAGTAATTTAATAAAAGTCATGTACACTCACCGTTTTATTAGCAGCTTCTTGATCTAATTGTTGTACTTTAGAAGATTTCTGAAACAAAAATAAACTTTGTAGCGAACAGTTAATTAGTATCACAAACAAGATACCTACATCCTCAAGTGAGAATTTGGCGAAGCCGGCTAGTTAATTGTCGGAATCACAAAAAAGCTACTTAGCCTAAAATTTAAATGGTTTGTGGGCGTACGCTTTCACACGCTACATTTAAACTTACGGCTATCCCTGCTCCGGCTTAAGTATGGTCTAGTTGACCTTTGTGCACTCGTGGCGAAAGCCCACAAAACGAATTAATTTATCAGCGAGAAAAACATCTGCAGTGATTTCTTTTGAAATTTGCAAAAGCAATTATCTTCATATTATGGATGTTAATGGAACGGCAAAAAGTAAGAATGGATTTCCAACGCCCGTTTATACAATAAACATACATCATCCTTAGGATGTCGCATATGCCGACCACTTAAGCCGTTCAAATGCCTTTAGCATATGTGTTTGGACTAGAAGACTTACGAGCTGGCTGCAAACATTATTTGAATTTATCATTATTCAAATCTAAATTGAAGCACGGCCTCGCCGACTCAGCTGGGTGCTGCAGAACCTGCACCAAGACATCGACCCAGGCCATCCATAAATTAATGTTTTCACTTAAAACGAGTTACCACCATTCGAATAAAACCAAAAGGGCCGCTTAGGTATGTGAAATAAATAATTGAATTTTTGATGGTTTATTTATGCAGAGGAGCTGCCCGTTCGAATTTCCCACGCAACCCATAGGTCTCTGCTAGCGTTTAAATTGAAAATTATAAACTGTATTGAACGCATGGAAAAAAGCCGAGTTCAATATTGTCTCTCAAAAAATTCGACATCTGCCTTAAAGAGTAATCTTCGATCTGATAATAATATAGTTAAAAGATCCCATTTGAGATACAGCGTAATAGCATATTGTACTTAATAATCAGCACGTCAGAAAGCAGCCAACGCAAAACCAAGGAAAAGTTAGCCAACATAGCTTCTGCTTTGTATAGGGTGGGCCAAATAAAATGCATAGTTCTGCATGATTCACAAAAAACAAAAAAAAACTAATAGATAACAAAACTGGATCAATAATCTGAAGACTCATTTGAAAGTTATTTGCAATTTCAATTCTCTGAAACTATATTATTTCATACACGATATGGTCAACCAAATTTTAGACAAGGCTTGGTTGCGAAAAAGAAAACATAGGACTTCGCTTAAGTCATACAATTTTAGATTACACTGCCTAGTTCGCAAAGCACTTTAATTATTTTTGCTCTAGAAAACAAAGTACTTATGTCTGAACTCAACATGTTTAAGCATTAGAATATTCATAGAAGTAACCAAAGTTTTTCACAACTATTCAAAAAGTTGTTTAACAACCCTGGATGAATTCTCTAAAAGTTCTTTCAAAAAATATATTAATGAACCTGCACGACAGGTCTATCTATCACTACGTTTAAGTTTTTTATTTAAAAATAACAGTACTTAATCTAAATGACAGCTTGATATATTCATGTTCGTATTTACGATTTTCTTCTTCAAAACAGGTTGTCAATACAAATTATAAACTTTTAAACCTGCAAGATTACAATTTTTCTTTCCGTTCTTCTTTCTAAAAGCATGGGTTTAATGTGAAAAAACGTGCAATAAGTTCGTTTGTCGATTTTTTTTATATATAACGCCATCATTTGATGGATGGATTATTTATTTAGACTGAATAACTATTGTTATTTTTGAGGAATAACAAAAACTGCAACTTGGTAATAGCTAGACAATCTTTCAGTCTATCCAGGTCTATTTATTAAACGTATTAAAAAACTTGTACAGAATCCGTCCAGGTTTGTTAAGCAGTTCAAACCCTGATTTTTAACTGGGTCAAATTACGAAATATTTTAGGGCGCTTACATTCAAATTGTCACGAAAACTTAAAATGTGTTAAAGCGTCATAATTTCATATAATTTAGACATTAAATTATTTTAATTTCTATTATTGGGAACCGTGTAGGTACATATCTAGACTCTGCGCGCTTTGCCTGGCACGTTGTATAGAACTTCCACGTTTATAGTGCCCATAAAACAAATTTGTGTGCTTATTCAGTGACAATTAAAAATAAAATGTACATAAACACCCTGTACATAACATCCGTCTTAATCGTGACCAAAAATGTGTACTTATTCAATGACCCCAAGCTAATGAGCATTTGGCCTATCTGAATAATGGAAGAGCAGCCGGGAACCGTTTAATATGGGGCAATCAATTGAAAAACATTTTTCATGGTCGTCTAATTCAGAATTAAAACTCAAAGAAATGTAAATGAAGCGTGGGGAATTAGCAATCTGCAATTCCTCGACAAAGCTAGCCGAACTTCGACGAATCCTGCTGGAGCTAAACATACAACGGAGAACAGATTTTAATGAATTTACCCTCCAGTTGGGCGTTCTAATGAATGAAGAGGAAGGTATATTTAGGCATCAGGTTAGGGCACAAACCAAATAAAATTAATGCGCCGCTCGCAGCTACAAGATACATCATCCATGTGTGAAATGAGCCGTTTCTGTGGTTTACATTTGTAAATCCAATCAAATTTCTACTCGAATTTATCAAATTCTTGGAAATTATTGCAAAATTATGATTGAGTATTAATTAGAGTGGAAACGAACGAAACGAGTTGGTTGTGCGGAAACTATGAAAAAGAAGAGGATTTGCAAAAGCAAATGTGTATTTAATACAGAGTACGGTAAAAGTAAGGCAATAATTATATTAAATACTGCTAACACATAAGCAAACATTGGTAAGAAATATCGAAAAATCGCCGAAAATGAATAGCGGAAATTATTTATATACAATGGATTTGTAGGCACGATTTCTCAAAAATAACCTGAAAAACATCCCCTAACAATGTAGTATCAAAGAACAATAGGTAAAATTTAAATTAGGGTCATGGGCGGCTCAATTTGTGTGTGTATTTTAAACACAATATGTTGAGTTATCAAGTATGACTACTCTTTTCATCCTGTATAACATTCATTCATTCTCTAAACTACATAGAGTACACAGTAAGAAAAGCCAATGAAACACGAGAACAGCGAAACAGACACTCTCGCAGTTTTAACACTGTACAGAACACAAAAGGTTTGAGGTTATGTAACTAGTTTATTAGTATAAAGCAAACTAAACAAGCTCACTTACTTAAGTCGGTCCTAGTTTAACTCGAGTTAGGTGGTGTTTCTGGGGAACTTATAATTTTTAAAATTCTCCAAAATAAAATTTACTTTCGGATAACAATAGGACCAACCTGTATGACTAAAAAATCTCACAATACTAGGATGTTAAATAAAAAACACTCCCGGACTGTATTTGAGGCAAAAATACCTGTACAATCCAAGGGGCTGCCGCCTAAGATGCGTTTCTGTGGAATTTATATTGTTACGAACCCAATATCCAAAATTATAAATTAAATTAGTATTGCTTCATAGCTGTTGTAATGTGATTTCAATTGCACACACATTCATGTTGCAAGCAATGAGGTCATTTTAACTCAGCAAAATTAAAGCACATTGGATTATTAAACGAGGCAATGTGAAACAAGTAATACGCTTGATAAGGGAAATTAAGTAATAATCAGGTCATCGCTTATGGGTGCAAAAGAGAATTTATAAAAGGACACTTAAGATTGAATTAGGGACAGTGAACAGTGCATAAAAAAACAGTTGATAGCGAAGAGTAACTGGTGAATAGTAAAGGGTAGAAAGTGGAGAGTGCATAGCTGGCAGTTGGCGGTGTTCCAAAGAATAACAAACCCAGTAATGGCGATATACCGGTTTATACTTTTGTAAGTAGTTTTAGTATAATATTTTAGAATAAGTTGTAATAGTTTTGTAGTACCTAGCAAATGAATAAATTAAATCATTTAATATAAGGGTAGTTGTTTCTCTGGTGATCCCGGCGATAAGGACAAAGGGCCCCTTATCAGTTACAGCCGTAGGCGTAACATTTCTGGGTTTGTTATTCTTCGGAACACCGCCAACTGCCAGCTATGTACTCTCCACTTTCTACCCTTTACTATTCACCAGTTACTTTTCGGTATCAACTGTTTTTCTATGCACGGTTGGCTAATTCAATCTTAAGTGTCCTTTTATAAATTCTTTTGCACCCATAAGCGATGACCTGGTTATTACTTAATTTGGCTTATCAAGCGTATTAATTATTTCACATTGCCTAATTTAATATTCTAATGTACTTTGATTTTGCTGAGTTAAATGACATCACTGCTTGCGACATAAATGTGTATGCAATTGAAATTACATTACAACAACTATGAAGCAATAATAATTTAATTTAGAATTTTGGTCGGAACAATATATACCTATTTATTCCTGCCACTCATGCTTATGACCGACGCCGGAGAAGACCACCTCACGACTGTTCAGAAAACTGTAATTCGAATTTCAGTGCCAGTATTTAGGCCACAATCTAGACTTTACAAACTTTGAATGAAGGTTTTAACTCTAGATTTCGACTTTAAACTGAGAATGCCGATACACTACAACTTTCTGTTTATACTATGTAGAATTCAGTTTTATATAATGCCGATTGTCGAATTTTTTAAGCCAAAATCCGAATTTAAATCTGAAGGCAAGACTTTAACCCTTTCGTTTTAAACAGGAATCACTGGCTTACAGCTTGAACTGACTGGTTTAATCTTCCTAAATACGACGAAATTTTGACTTTGAAACTTAAAATCAGCACTTTAACTGAAGGTTTATAATATAACTTTCATTATAGATTTACCACTACACGTCTTTGTTTGCAGTCGGATGTCAGTTAAAGTTAAGCTTAAGTTTAAAGATTGCAGGTTTACGTGTCAACAGTCGAACTGACGTTCGAATTTTCGACTTGACATGACAACATGAAATCAAGACTTCGCCTCTAGATTTCGACTTTTTAACTTAAAGATTTCGATCAGCGGACATGTCGTCTTCCATGTTAAGAAAAAATTTTACTCTAAGTCTAGAATCTGACTTAACATGTCTACAACTTGAGCCTTTTACTTAACCTCTGCAGCTTTCATGTTGAAATGCCTACAGAGGGGAAAACGTATTCTTAGACGAAAATGTAGCTGTACTATCATTTTAAACTCGAAAATCGCGAGTAAAAAAATTGAAATTACATCTTTGAAGCTAGTTTTCTCATTTAGATTGGAGTTTTATAGTAGCCAGCCAATATCTAGCGTTTTAAATGATAATTTCGACTTGAACTGAAAATGAGGGGTTTTATCTTACCATTTCGACTTAAAATATAAAGTTTTGGTTTACTTTATACAGTCTTAATTTGAGACAGTAGAAATAATGGTGTCTTTGATTTACCCGTGTGGTTTCAACTTTCAATACATAACATTTTGAGTTATCGAATATCAAAACTCTAAACTAGGGCTGCATCACATACACATTGGACGATTACCTATTAATCGGCCGCCAATTATTTATACTGTAATTCTGTCTTGCGATGTGATATGAAATGCTTAGATTGCGTACCATCCACGGTTGTCGGTCTTGGTGGTCTAGTGGTCCCGGCCTACTACTGGGTGTTACACGTTCAAAATAACTACTGGGATTGGAACTACCCCAGATAGACAAAATTCATAGCAAGTGTACAATGAGCCAAATATGGCCCGAGAGGAAAGAGACGGTTGGAAAACCGCGTCCTAGATCTCTCCCAATCAAAATCAACCAATCAAGGGTGTACAATAAGCCAATGATGGCTGCAGTGCTTAGAGATGGTTGGAAAACCGCGTCCTAGATCTCACTCTTTCAAATACAATACAATACATACATCATCCATCCATGGTTGTCTTGGTACAGCAGACATGCCCAGCAACAATAATAAAGAACAAGAATGACACCGATTAATCGGCCAAGAAGTCGACACAGATTAATAGGCAAAATGACCGATATGACCGTTTACCTGCCGATTAATCGGTGCAACTCTATGCTAAACCTGCCTAATTAAAATCAAGAATTTTCAATTCCTAAATAGCCTTTGTACAGCTTCGTATGAGCTAGAACGAATTCCAATCTCTAATTTGTAATTACTATTCGTACGAACCGAAATTTTGTTGTATTTTTTCTCCACCGTACTGAAAATGCGACAAGAATCGGTAAGCGAATCAAATGTCGGTCAACAAAATGCTATTGACACTTCTTCAGTAGGTATCTATTGATATAGGACGAGGCAATTTCTAGCGTGGAATGTACACAATATCCAGTATCAGACACAAGTATGCATTATTCATCTACGCCATTTCGATGCGCCAGGTCGATCAATCAATCAAAGCCATCGGTTATCAGTCTCTGGTGTCCGTTGTCCTCTGGCTGTTGCTAAGTCCGTGGACACACATATGGGAGAGAAACTGATTGAATTCTCGCATATATCAAAATGCAAATGCTCGTAATACGATTTCGATTGCGTGATAGAAATGCGTTTTGCGCCGGGCTGCTGTCAATGTTTATCTCTTTGCTGAGCAGAACTTGTTAATGACACAACTGAGGCTTTAAATTGTGCCAGCAGCAAAGAGGGTGAGGTAAACCACACATGGTTGAACACGACGCGAATGCTAAGTCCTGCCTTGCATAGTAAAAATTGGATCTTCAAGATACAGATGATTAACGACTAACCGAAACAGCGTACCGTAATTTGAACTTCCTCAATTTTTCGCTAATTCATGACTCACCGCCAAGGTTAAATTTTATACTGGACGCTAACAACACTGGCATAACCTATAATTGTTTCTTTAAACAAACAAAACCCGTTGATGCGCCTAAACATTGTTGAAAGTTGAAACATTTTATTCTCGTTATAGTGGTAAAGGCAAAGTCCTTTGAAGAATTGCAAAGAAAAGGAAGCGGATAATTTGAAATCCTACGACTCGCGACCTTTTTCTTAACAAGGCATCGCTTGGGGATAGAGAAGTTTTCTGCACCATGACCTGGGATTAAGCGCAATGAAATGGGGTATCTTTTGACCGGAAGCTTTCGTCACTTTATTAAAAAATTAGAATTGGAGCTGCGTAGGTAATTATGTTTCCGGCAATTTAGGAGCCGGACGACAGATGAGTTTGGAATAATAAGAGGTGAAAACATTGACCTGGGCTATTTTCAACGTTGAGAATGATTTTTTTAGAAAACGGCGAATTAACTCAATTTGCAAGCACACAACACCTTCAGGATGTTGGCTATAATGAGTTTCAGGTAAACGAATCACGCAGAGGAAGGGCCTAGGATGTGCTAAACGTTTCACGTACCTCCGGCTTCCGTTTCCATAAATGAATTTTAATTGGCGTTATTCAAATTTATCTCCAAGTGCACTTTATCCTTGCCTGGGTTAATCTCGTTTTACCAGCAGTTTTATGCTTCTGGTCGTTCTTTTCCAACCGTGAGCGCCAAGGCTCTACATGAACGGTGTAAAATTACGGTTTTAAATTCATTGCTCCAGGTAAACTGGATTACATTTATTTGTGGATAATGCGTGAAGTTAGCCGTAATTGGTAGTTGTGCAATTAATCTGCCACGAAATTCCATTAATTTCATGATATGCAATACGGTAGTTACGAGGCGCATGAACACACAACACTAGAGTTTCAGGAAACGACTTGTACAATTCTGTAAAATTAGATAAATATCCTCAAACTACTCTCATTCCTCTGTATATATAGCATTCTTAGCGCTGTTTCTAACACTTTTTGGATAAGGCTGGTGGATTTTTGATAAGTTTAGCTCGACTATTTCGTCACCGAATTAAACTAACCCTTGATTCTCATATTGGTACCACCAATCACCAATCTGACATTACAATTCGTAGACTACGTTTGAGATTAGACTAGCGAATTATCTATCATGACCTTATGACGTCAGTGCAGTTTTTCATTGCTTAATTATTGCTACATTTCCGTTTAGGTTCAGTTAGGTTGTAGGTGTACGATTACCATCATCGTTTGCCCACCTTTTATTATTTCTTCCTAATGCTAGCATAACACAAATTCAACGCGGTTCATATTCGACCACATTCGGAACTAGGTTTAGGTTAAGAAACGTTAGGTTAGGAAACGTTAGGTTAGGAAACGTTAGGTTAGGAAACGTTAGGTTGGGAAACGTTAGGTTAGGAAACGTTAGGTTAGGAAACGTTAGGTTAGGAAGGGTTAGGTTTCGAAACATTACTTTGGGTTAGGTTAGGTAAGATTAGGAACCGTTAGGTTGGATTAGGTTAGAAGTTTTGTAGTGGGTGCTGAGGGCTTGCTTATTTTCCAATTTATTGGTATTAATACCAAAGTTTGCTAATAGCTTAGGTTAGGTTGTAGGATTTACCATCACCTTCACCATTTGCCTATGTTCTCCACCTTTCAATATTTCTTCGTAATACTAGCATAACGGCAAATTCAACACTGTTCACATTCGACCATATTCTGAATTAGGTTTAGGTTAGCAAACATTAGGTTAGGAAACGTTAGGTTAGGAATCGACGTTAGGTTAGGAAACGTTCGGTTTGAAATCATTACGTTGGGTTAGGTTAGGAAAAGTTAGGTTCGGAAACGTTACGTAAAAAGTTTTGTAGTAGGTGCTGAGAGTTTGTTTATTTTCCAATTTATGAGTATTAATACCAAAGGGGAGTTGGACGAGGCAACTCATCCCAAATGTTAATAAGTGGGTAAATCGGAAATTCGGAGAAACAAGGCATTACTTGACGCAAGCCTTTTCAGGGCATGGTACCTTCAAAAACTACCTAAATACTACAGGAAGCAGTGAGAGCGTGGAATGTAAATATTGCAGAGAGGTGGACGGGCCGGAACACACGACGATGTGCGTAAGGTGGATACGGCAAAGGACAGAAATGGAAATAGTAGTAGGGGAGCCTATAACAACTGGAAAACTGGAAACATGGTGGAGAAGATGTTAGAAAAAGAAGAGTATTGGAACGCAATTGCGGACACAATGGAGTACATAATGAGAACGAAAGTGTCAGATGAGAAGCGAAGGCAAGAAGGACAAGAGGAGTAGTCAAGGGCTAGCACTGAATATATGTGGAAGCGGTTCCGGTGCTAGGACTGAAGAGTAACCGGGAGGGGTTTTTGTGGGTAGGTCCCCTCTAGATGAGGGGGAATCTCACACTTCCCCGCAGAATTGCGGGGCGCCTATGAAGGTTTCCCCTCCCGGAAAAAAAAGGTTAGGATACGTTAGATTAGAAAACGTTGCGTTAGGAAACGTTGCTTTAAGAAACGTTACGTTAGGAAACGTTAGGTTAGGGAACGTTAGGTTAGGAAACGTTAGGTTAGAAATCGTTACGTTAGGACAGATTCGGTTAGAGGTTTTGTTTTAGGTGCTGACGTCTTCCAATTTATGAATATAAATAACTAAGTTTGCTAATGTTGGTAGGTAATCCCTTATTATTTATTCTGTTTGGTATCAATTGTGGGAATTATAAAATAGTTAAATTGTGGTATTAGGTAAACTTAACTTGTGTATAACTCGTAGTACGCAACCACCTGGGATTCTGTACACCACTGGTTGTTAAACGTTTAGCAGCTTCAGCTTTATCTTGTTTGTAATGGCTGGTTTTTGATTGTTAGAACAAAATATCCACGTAGGATTTCTACTAGAATACATAAGAGACGATCGCCTTGCATATGTTAATTCTTTATTGTGAATTAACAATACCCTATGATTGTTTGGATCCCACCAGTCGTTTGCGGTCCATAATGTGAAGGAAGACCACTGCTCTACGCTATTAAGCGATCAAGTCGTCGGCTAGTAAATAGCGGTCGATGTTCTTGGACATTTGCAAGTTGTACAAACATCTCGCAAGAGCCGTTTATAAATCATGTATCTTTCAATAAATACGAACCAACAATCGAGGTATTAAAGCACTGGCTTGTATACGAATTGACAAGAAATACAAGCAACCAATAACACGTTATAAATCAAAATAAATTACATTCCTAATCGAGTTTCCACACGAGTGGGAGTGCAACCGAGCCAATAATGCACTATTTATAATAAAGGAACCGCTCTCGAGCCACATACGCGGATTATAATCGACCAAATTGCAATCTATGCGGTCGTTTTCTCCAGTTTTGAAGAGAGACTTATCCAGAATGCTTTCCAATAAGTCAGTGAAGCGAGCAGATAAATCAAGAATTGTGAACAATGCGCGTGAACTCATGGTTAGTCTGACCCAACAGTCGCCCATAGGTGCCTTCGATGGGTGTTGGGTCGCAGCCAGGAGGTTCCCCCAGCTGGTCCGCTTAGACATGAAAGTCGAGTTGTTTCTGTGGCTTACATTTTACAGATCCATTTATGTACGTTGAGCAAGTAGAAAAAGACGTAAAAAGGACCTTATTTGAATAGGCTTTGATCAAAATAAAAGTCCGTGCCGACAAAGGCTCTGGGCTGGTATCATTACAGAGCAGACACGTAATATTAGGCCGAAAGCCGTCCGAAGTAATACAACGAGCGTACAAAGCGAAGGCTTCGCACAATCAGAATAGTTAAAGTTGTAAAATATTATTACCTCCAAGCTGAGTTTACTGTTTTGTTCGCT
Source organism: Limonius californicus (assembly GCA_014611495.1). Taxonomy (NCBI): domain Eukaryota; kingdom Metazoa; phylum Arthropoda; class Insecta; order Coleoptera; family Elateridae; genus Limonius; species Limonius californicus. Next base: position 17,123 of record JABXWE010017695.1, read on the forward strand.
GAATCCGCGACTTTAGTTCATATTGTAAAATGCAAATGGCCGCGAACTTACTGCTCCTAAGTTATGCCCATTAAACTATTTCAAGAATAGCAGGCGAAACCGACCTCTTATTAAACGTGATTAATACTAAAGGTAAATGGTTTAAAATTGAATTGATTGTTTAATAAAAACGGCGAGGACGAGTTTTTCAAAAGTCATATTAAAATACTAATTTCTAAATTTCTCCTGTCTTACACACCCAATTTGGGTACTTCCATTCGAGGGAAAGAGGGAAGCAAAATATAAAAAAAAAGTTTTGTTAATATATATTTTCACGCTAACCTTACAATTTCTGCTATTTTCCGCTATAAAAGCGAAACCTCCAAACCAATGCCTATTAATGATGATGGAAAATGCGTAAATGTTAATATACAGTCTATATATATATACCATTAGCACTTTGGATGGGTGACCAATGGCTAAAATGTTGGAGATCCACTTCAGCAGTCTCACAGTCGTATTATGGCCTGCAAAACGAATTTTTTCGAGTAAAATCATTTTTGATCTCGACTTACGTTAATGTTTCTGGTTTCTTTATACGCAAATTTAAGTTAAGAATTGATTTACGGAACAGAATTCTTTTTAAATCATTAAACTTTACAAATAAATATAACCTAACTTCATATCATGAGCTAATCCTAGTTCAATGGAATCTGAAGTAACCCAACTTCAAATTAACCCAAGGGTGGATATACCGCGATTGGGACGACATAGACATCTTTTAAATTTAACCACGTCTAAGACTATACTTTCTAAAAATTTTTGATACTTGTAAATACTACACAGTGCATGTACGATAGAAATGTATTTGTTTTTTAATGAAGAAACTTTGCTTATGTTTTGAATATTCAAATTTTAATCTTGTACTGTTACAAAACTGGTGTTCAAGCCTGTTTACATGTATCCGTTGATAAAATTAATAAAAATAATTATAATATAATGTTAACTCACTTGTCTTAATTAAGCTAGACTAACCTAACTTAAACTAAGATACACTAAAGTCACTGTAAGCCGGCCTAACTTTTCTTACTTGTTTTATTCAATTTAAACTCTTTTTCATAAGCGGCAATTGTTTTAGCAGTAAATCTATCTAAATTTCACAAAACAGAACTTTAAACTAACCTAAACTAGTCTAACCTACCCCAGCCCAACTCAACTTCACCTAACATAACCAACTGCAATAAACTATCGTAACATTAACACAAAACTAATTTTGATGTAGTGTACCTACTATAACCTTTTTGCAGTAAATGTGGTTTAAGTAGCAAGGAAACCTAAATTCAACTCAACCAAACGTTAAACAAACCTACAATAATCTAATTTAACTACTGTAAACTAACCTAACATAACCTAATGTAACTACTTTACACTAACCTTAAAGTCACCTAACCTAACCTTAACAGAACCTAATTTCAATCTATTCTGTAAACTAACCTAACCTAACTACTTTAAACTAATCTTAAAGTTACCTAACCTAACCTTAACCGAACCTAATTTCAATCTATTCTGTATACTGTAAACTAACCTAAAATAACCTAACTACTTTAAACTAACCTTAAAGTCACCTAACTTTAGCTTAACTGTACCTAATTTCAATCTATTCTGTACCCTAATCTAAGATAACCTAACCTAACTACTTTAAACTAACCTGAAAGTCATCTAACCTAACCTTAACTGAACCTAATTTCAATCTATTCTGTGTACTGTAAACTTACCTAAAATAACCTAACAACTTTAAACTAACCTTAAAGTCACCTAACCTAACCTTAACTGCACCTAATTTCAATCTATTCTGTATACTATAAACTAACCTAACCTAAGTACTTTAAACTAACCTTAAAGTCACCTAACTTAACCTTAACTGAACCTAATTTTAATCTATTCTGTATACTGTAAACTAATCTAACCACTTTAAACTATCCTTAAAGTGACCTAACCTAACCTTAACTAAACCAGATTTCAATCTATTCTAATTTTATATAAACTACCTTTTATAACTAAAAAATGATCGTGTGAGAAGTAAAGAAATCTGAATTTAATATAACTGAATCTTCAACTAACCCAACGTATCTTTCAACCGAGATAAACTATTGTAACTGGCCCTGATTTAGATGTAACTTAAGCCAATATCACCTTTATCCTCAAAAAGTATTAACGTAATGAAATTTACACGAGTATAAATTGTATTTGATTGCCGGAAAATGATTGTTGTGGGAGTAAAGAAATGTAAATCTAATGCAAACAAACCTAACCTAACTTTCACTAGGTAAACTAGTTATCGACGTCTTAACTCAATCTAACTGATTTTTCCGTATTTTATTACCGGAAAATTACTATTTATTGGTGAAAATAAGTTAACACGACATAATCTTCAATCTCTTCAAACTATTGAATCTTTAACCATAGGCAAATAATTAACTAACAACTATTTAGGTATGTTTTATAACTCAATTGAATTGAAACTAACCAAAGTACACCTAACTTAACCAAAGTTTACCGAACTACGGCAACTTTACTTAACCTTAACTTAAAGCAATATAGTCTCCATATTATTACAGGCAAATTAACTTTTTTCTGATATCCGCAAATCCAACCTAACGATTTTTTACCGTAAACTCCAAATTTTCAGAATTCAATCGTACTGTTTTCGAAATTTTTCATTTTGTTTTAGAAGAGCAACAGAAAAAAATGTCGACAGAGCTCTTCAAAAATAGACAACTTGTCGATAACTAATTTAAACATATCCAACGTCTGCATTATAACAATTATCTTTAAATTTTATACGATGATTGTTCAATAACTACGTGGCCTAACACAGAAATGGCGCGAATTCGGAGGAATCTTCTTTACCATTCTGTAGAACTATCCTTTATTAGATTAAATATGACAGTACAGAGCGATCTGTCAGTCTTTGACAGTAGGCCAAAGTGACCGTCTCGTATTATTTTGTAAACAATGGAAAAAACCGAGTTGAGAGCAGTGATAAAGTACTTTCATTTGAAAGGCTTAACAGCAACCGAAATCAAAGCAGAGCTGGATTCAACACTATTGGAATCCGCTCCTTCGTTTTCAATGGTTAAAAACTGGGTTGCCGAATTTAAGCGTGGTCGTGTGAGCACAAATGATGAACCCCGTAGTGGACGTCCAAAAACTGCTACTGCCTCGGATATGATTGAAGAAGTCCACCGTATCGTATTGGATGACCGTCGAGTAAAAGTACGCGAGATAGCATAGTGGGTATCTCAAATGACAGTGTGCACAGAATTTTAACTGAAGAAATTGGAAACGCAAAAATACTAGGCGCGTTGGGTGCCGCGGTTGCTCACACCGGAGCAAAAACTGAATCGTTTAAGTGAGTGTTTTTCGCGACCTGTTAGCATGTTTTCGCCACAATCCGAAGGATTTTTTGCGCCGTTTCATAACCATCGATGAAACCTGGGTCCACCATTATACTCTCGAAACCAAAGAACAGTCCAAACAATGGACACACAAAGGTTCTCCGCCACCAAAGAAGGCAAAAAGGGTTTTGTCAGCAGGAAAGGTTATGGCAACCGCATTTTGTGATCCTCATGGAATTATCTTGGTCGACTACTTAGAAAAAGGGAAAACAATAAATGGCGAGTATTATGCCAATTTGTTGCAACAACTTGGCGACAAAATCAAAGAGAAACGCCCTCATTTGGTAAAGAAGAAAGTGCTATTCCATCAAGATAACGCACCTGCCCACAAGTCTGTGATTGCAATGGCCAAAATGCATGAATTGGGATTTAAATTAGTGCCCCATTCGCCATATTCCCGAGATTTGGCTCCCAGCTCCACTCGTATATGCATACTTTCAGTGTCAGTGCAATAATGAAAACTTATTTTTTGTGGAACTGTATAAATAATATAAGCTGAGTGAAAAAAATTAAATTCGTATTCTCCAATTCTTCACAAGTGCGATTCCGCCAAACAATATAATCATTACAGAACCGTCAATATCAATTTAGCGCTGATGATGTATTTTAAGGATAAGAATAATGAATTCTTGTATCTGATCCTAATGGCAATAATGGCTGCAGATCGCCGCTCGGATATTCATTGTCGTAATGAGCTATTGAAGACAGAAAACTGTTTTAAAATGTAAATGTTTTTGAACCCGGCTTGAACCCGCCAAGTGGTGTCCCACAACGATATTAATTTATTACGAATACCATTGATTGAAATACTTCGTCATTTCCTAACAAGGCTTGGACTTGAACAATCTTGACATGCAACCGTAAAATATTCCGATTCTCGGCACGGAAATGTTTAAGGAAACTACAAAAACCTGAAGGAAATCATAAAAACTTGATACAAAACTGGAATCTACTCGCTCTTGAACAAGCACTGTGGATAAATATCCAGGTTAGTTTGCTTATACGAAGAGCTCAATTTTGCCATTTTATTCAGGAAAATAACAAGGGGCGGGTTTAGATATTTAATGATGGTTATGGAAGAGCAGCGTTTAGGAATTCTTAAATTAATATTTTTGAAATTTTCTTCCTGCTAGCGCCGTTCACCATAGATTGGTAATAAGAGTCATTGAGATAATGTTACGTAATCTACCGGGTGTTTATAAAGGCTCAATGGCGAATTTTTATGTGTAGCGTTTGATTCGCATCCTAGGACGTACTATTACTACCGCTTGTTGTAACAAGCAATTATAAATCCATAGCAACCGTGTCATTATTTATAAAAAAAAAAAAAATACTGTGGGATTATTCAAGACAACATATTTTTTAAATCTCCCTCATTGAAAGCCTTTTTGTGTTACTGCTGGGCTTCAGCCTCTTCGCTGCCACGCGTTTCTCTTCAGTGCTAAAGTAGAAACACGGGGGACCTACAGCTTAACGTCGAATTCGAACCAGAGAAATTCCAGAGAAGGTTTTTATCATTAAGATCCCACGGTTGCAAACCAGAATGGGAAATTGTGTGTGGTGGGTTGCACACAATTTTTTTCTAAATCTGCATAGTAACGCTATGTTTCGCAGCCAAGCTAGAATCGACGTTTTACTCAGAAAGCGAGCGTTCTACCAACTGAACTACCAGGTACCATCACACACATTTTTTAAATATGTGTAAGGATATATGGGTAAAGACGTATTATATAGTGTGTATACACATATTTTTTGCTATATGTTAGAATATATAATGTATAGTTACAAATATGCTTTAAAAAGATACAATTATATTTTACAAGCATAAACATAATGACATTATAACTATATAGGGTGATTTACTAAACACTAGGAGTCTACCATTTTCAAAATTGGCAACACAAAATGCATATCACAAGATATTGCTATATCTAAAACTTTATTGGCGGTATTATGAATCAGAGATGTCTGTTTGATATACTTCGCAGTTTACTGGCTTACGTAAAGCCCATTCAACTCGAACAATCTGTTAAAAAGTTCAGTAGAATGAAATACAAAACAGAAATCTCAGGTTCTTCATACGACCAATCAAAAGCACTTTTGTGATATGCATTTTGGGTTGCCTATTTCTCAAATGGTTAAGTTTCTACTCTCCCTAAAATCACCTGATATATATATATATATTTACACCCTGTTCTATTTTACTTATTATATTTATTTTTATATCCTACACATATTTATTTTGTAAGAAACAACACGCTCATAATACACCATAATCATCTAAAACCAAACTTCCATTGCAAAAAAAAACAATATTATGTCAATATTTTGAAGTTTATACTGAAATAACGAAATCATAAATACGTACAACTAATTAGGATCTGCAGCATTATGTATTATTGTGTTACAAAACATTAACCTAATTTATTTTGTTTGTTAATGCAAAATTTAAAAGTGCTGCCAAATATTTTAACTTTTAATGGTCTGCAAATTTTCGAAGGAAGGTATTTTAAATTTTAGGTCCAATTAGTTAAATCTCCGTCACTTCTTTGATACACCCAATGCTGCTTTTGGAATGCCCTGTATATGAGTAATATTATTCAGTACCTTGAAATACAGGGTGTCAATTGGAAAACGTACAATACGATATATCTCTGGAAGTAAAATAGATATTAAATTTTTATAGAAAACGTTTCCTCAACATGGGGCATGAGGGTGTAGCAATTGTGCGGTGGACTTAAGCTGAGTTTTGTAGGCAACAAATTTTAAGTGACCCCATGGAAAGAAGTCTAATGGGGTTTTAATCTGGGGATCTTGCGGCCATTTTATTTTTCTGAAACGAGTTGGAAAGCAAATGTTTGCTAGTTATTAAATAGCATTTTGTAAGAGCTTTTCATTGAAGTATCACAAAGTTGGTGTTACCATTCGATTTTTTTTTATTAAGGAGGTTAAGGAGTGGAATAGGGAAGGTTACCTAGTGAGTGATGATAATTCGCCCTCCACGTCGTGGAAAAGTAGAAAACTTCTGTATCTATTTTAGGTCCAGAGATATAACATGTGTACGTTTCAAATTGACACCCTGTATTGTATTGAATAGTTTATGACGACTAAAGAGTCCACTTGAATTATTATATAAATAACAACCTGCTAACTCTAGAGGTTTCAGAGATAGAGCCTAAAATGGAATAGTATAAGCGCCATCTACTGGGTCAATACGCCACCGTATAACAGTATAATTCAAAAAGCCAAGTAGAAATAAATCTATCACTCCTATTTTTATTCTATTATATCTACTTATTTATTACACAACCACTATGTATGTTTAATATACAGCCGGTGAAACTTTTTATTAAAAACGAAATGGGGCGGTTATCGCAATGCTGTCCTAATAATGGTTCATTAGCTACATTATTGTATTATGGTTATAATAAAGCAAAAGTAATATAAAAAATCTGTGCCTCTACAAAAATAATTAATTCGGCAGTTTAATATACCCGAAATCTGTGCCAACACGGTAAAAATAATCTAGAAAAGCAATCTCTGTCGAGATAACTGAATTTAGATAACTTATCTTCACAAGTATGTGCGAGGTCTATCCAGTTGAGCAAACTGAGAGAAAACGACTGTGCTGCCTATATTTAGCTCTCCATTAAATTCTATATGAAGTAGACAATGATTTGTTTATCTAACGGAACCATATATGAGCTGTCAGCCAAGACAATATTATCCTATCACTTGAATGTCCATCAAAGTCGAGCAAAGACTGTTGGTTCAGACTCCGGCACGCAGATATGGAACATGTTTAATAAACACCCGGCCGGACGAAATTACAAGAACAATAATCGCCGGTTACGCTGGAGCTGTTGCGAAAATTAATTTTCAAGTGGATTGAATCGTACACTACGGCTTTTCGTTTCGTGGTATAATTGTTATTACACCTGCGCCTAGAAAACGAGGTCTTTAAACCTCCAGTAGATTGCACTACGGTGGTTTCCATTAAAATAGGAATTTTTCTGCCATCCGCCATAGGGAACTGAGGAATTTCCGGAGCCATTTAACGACAGTTTCTTTTTCAAAATCTTCTTCTGTGTGGTGGCCTATACATCATCTGCAATTCTGTTTTCTAATTTCAAAGTGTTGTCGAAATTTCGCGAGCTTCCCATAGTTTGAAGGGCACTGAACCAAAGCACAGCTACCACCATTTTGGAATTTTGCATGTCGACTTTGTGGCACGCAGCATGAGACGGTTTAAGGCAATTCGAAATAAAAGCAAGTTAAAATCCATAGTCCAAGCAAAGTAGAGTCACAATGAAAAGTCATCAGTCAAAATGTCAAGTCCATTGCTTTACGAGCCGGACTGCGTAGGGTCAGCTCAAGGTATTCGCCCAGGAAGAGGTGGAATAGTACACGATTTTCGAATTAGTTATGAAAAGCGTGGAATACATTTTTACAAATGCCTTAAACCGTGACGCAGCGTTTTCACAAACTGATGGCTCAATATTCCCTTATTTAAAAGAAGGAATGCAAAGGTAGGAGCTAATAATTTAAAGTTACTTCCGGTGAAATATATAAAACAAGATTAGCCCAAAATCAAAAAGTATTATTGTTTAGATTTGATTTTATTTCTTGTCAATATAACCCGTTGATTAAAAACCTCACGAAAATATCTAAAGCAATTTTATTAATTGACTTAGCTCATAAGATAGCGGAGAAAGACGTACTTCTCGAAAAAGTTAGCAAGTACTTAAAAAATAAGTACAAATCACATTCTGCTACTGATTTTAGCAAGGTCATACATTTTAATAAACAGTACACGGAATTTTAAGAACGCTTTCCAATGACGTACTTGAATTGATTCCAGATAAAGTCAGCTAATTTTAACCAAAGTATCTTAATTTTGTTGTAGTTTAAGTTAAATTAAACCAATAAAAGTTGACGAAACAACCAAAGAATACCTTAATATTCATTGAAATTAGTTTGAACTTAACGTTACGAACAAAACTATCTCTCCAAACAATCTTGTGTTTAATTAACTTTGTCTGTATTCAAACCTAGCTTAATCGAAAGTATACCAACCCCACTTTGGGCTATCAAAATATATATTATTGTACAGTGGAATAACTTAATCTTTTTTTTTTTCTTGAGCAAAAATTACATTTTAACTTAAATTGTACTGTCATGCATTAGATAATTTTTCCGTCTACTCTAACTTAACCTACTTTAACTTAAATTTAGTCTACTATAATGTTAATGTAACTATACTTGACTAGCAGTGAGCGACGCACATTTGAACTACTATAACAATAAGTAACTGGATGTAATTTTAACTTAACCTAAAGCGCCGAAATCTTTGCTAACAGAAATATCGAAGCTTTGCTTTGCTTCAAAAACCTAATTTTATCTCTAGTTTAATGGAAGTAATTTTAAACTAGCCAAGCTTTAACTATAATCGAACATAGCTAACAGTTAACGTTCACTAAAACTAATCTAAACTGTAACTCAACTTCAACTACTCTAACTATTTTTAACGTAACCGTAATCTAACTTAACCTAATTTTAGTAAAATCTCAAGCAAACAGCTTGCAACAGCTGCAAAAAGCAGGCTCTAACAGAATCTAAACTAATTCTTTAGTGCTTAACTAACTCAAACTTAACTAAAATAAAACCTACTTTAACCAAATTTTAGCCGAATTTCTTTAGGTTAGTGCAAAATTCTAATTTTAATATAACCCAATCTAAGTGAACCTTGGTCTGAATCTGCCTTTAACGGAACCTAAATGAACTCCACCATAGCTTAACCTAACAAAATGTTTAACTGCACCAACTTATTCTAGCCTAACACAATGCAACCCCTAATTCCGGGTTAACATAAAGCTACCACATTTAACTTCACTTATTTTAAAAGAACGTTAGTAGGAAGCTATCTGATGGTATTCAATGTAGTTCAACTACAACTTAACCTAACCTAATATTTGACTAAACTGCAATTATGTTCATTAATTTACATTAAGGTAACTTTATTCAGTAATACAGACAATACTAATTTTTGCCTAATTTGAAGCATCTTCAATCTAATCTTTACAGAACAATAGTTGAAAATTGACTAACCTAATTTAACTAATTCCGCTAATTTCCCTAATTTAATCTTAAGTTAACTCTAAGTTAAGGCAACGCTCTTCAATCTAAGCTGGTACAAGTTTTGTAGGAACTTTGTGTTAATAACACTATTTAATCTAGTTCAACTACAACTTAACCTAACCTAATATTTGACTAAACTGCAATTTTTTTCATTCATTTATATTAAGGTAACTTTATTCAGTAATACAGACAATACTACTTATTCTTGCCTAATTTAAGGCATCTTCAATCTAAGAACAGAACAATAGTCGAAAATTGACTAACCTAATTTAACTAATTCCGCTAATTTCCCTAATTTAATGTTAAGTTAAGGCAACTCTCTTCAATCTAAGCTGGCACAAATTTTGTAAAACTTTTGTGTTAATAATACTATTTAATCTAGTTCAACTACAACTTAACCTAACCTAATATTTGACTAAACTGCAATTATCTTCATTCATTTACATTAAGGTAACTTTATTCAGTAATACAGAATACTACTTATTCTTGCCATATTTAAAGCATCTTCAATTTAATCTTTACAGAACAATAGTTGAAAATTGACTATGCTAATTTAACAAATTCCGCTAATTTCCCTAATTTAATCTTAAAATTAACTCTCAGTTAACGCAACGCTCTTCAATCTAAGCTGGCACAAATTTTGTAGAAACTTTGTATTAGTAACACTATTTAATCTAGTTCAACTACAACTTAACCTAACCTAATATTTGACTAAACTGCAATTATCTTCATTCATTTACATTAAGGTAACTTTATTCAGTAATACAGAATACTACTTATTCTTGCCATATTTAAAGCATCTTCAATTTAATCTTTACAGAACAATAGTTGAAAATTGACTAACCTAATTTAACTAATTCCGCTAATTTCCCTAATTTAATCTCAAGTTAACTCTAAGTTTAAGCAACTCTCTTCAATCTAAGCTGGCACAAATTTTGTAGAAACTTGGTTTTACTAACACTTAACGTGGTTCAAGTAAAAAAGAAAGCAACGTTGTTTTCAATTAATCCCACTTACCCTAAGCTAAGGTTAGCCTAATCTCATGTGTCTAATTTTAAGCTAGCTTATTTTAAGCCAACCTTACACTACTTTTACTCACCAAAAACCGTAAAATTGATAAAAAATCGTTTAAACTTGAATACCCTAGCTTAACGGAAAAAGTTGAAGAGGAAAAGGAAAAGAAGAAATAAATAAATCCCGATCTACTGCTTACTAGGTTTAATAGGTTTTCCTTAAGCTTATTTTACGGAGAATGAGGACATACGATCATCGTCTAAAGCACATATTACAAAAATGATCAGACATTTTACACCAATACAACAATAAAACTCTACTGCGATCACCCTTCAGAGAATAGTGCCCGCCACAAATGCTAAATTCTGGACACGACTCCACTATTGAAATTTTCCATTTCCCAACTGGACATATTTAATTAACAATCCTTTCACAAAATGTACCAACCATTTCCAGATTTTTACAGTGAATTTCCAACGTTTACCAAATAGATGTTTTTATCTGATGATGTGTTGTTTCAAAAACGATTTTGGTTATCCCAAGCAGCGCAAAGGGCAGAATAACGAAATCAAATACGCGTAAGTCACAGATTATAACACGCAACAAATTGGGATTGCAAAAACGAACTTGAAAATCTTTCAATAACAATAACAGCAATCCTCAGATTTATATATTAATACTATAGTTCAATTCAATTTTTCTATATACATTAAATCTCCAAAGCTCAATGTCAGTTTTATTTTTCTTAATCCCAACATAACGAAACGAAAAGCTGGGTGTGCCAGCAGTAAATTTGAGTTTAACCCCAAAAATACGTTTCTAACAATGCGGGTTTGCTGAACCCAAAGTTAGCAAAACATTTCCCGATTCAACTCGGTCAAACTAAATGACAACGCGAGAGTCCACCGTAATCCCCGAAAACTGAGCTCAGAAAAAGCTCACCGCGTTCTAGGGGCAATAATCCCACCTCGTGCTAGTAATCGCAGAGTTTATTGAAGGAGAGACATAGCGTGCAGTGCCAGTGACCATTTCGAAAGCTAACAAGGGTCGAACACCCGAAAGCCCGCGGCCTTCAGCTTAACTGCTGAGGGACTACCTGATCGAATGGTTCACTTCAGGTAGGCATCAAACTGGAAGTGCCGTAACCAGCGTTAAGGAGAGCTCTGATTGATTTATTAATCGGGCGCGCGTAAAAAAGGAACGAACGGTATATGACGAGTTAATTGAATAATGATCCAGCAGCCATTAACCCGGCCCGAACCCATCTCTACGCAGCCGCTAATTAAAATGTGAAATGCGAGTTTGATTGTTATTTTGATCGGAAGTTGAATACAGAAGCTGCGTACACATTCAAATGGAAATTAATGTGGAATGACTGGGATTTTTTCAATTTGGTAATTACGTGCGAAATGCATGTCAAAACAATTTTTTATCGCTATTATCAGGATCCTATATCAACTTGGCAATTCAATATTCGGTGGAGCACTTTACACATATATAGATATTATATTCCTTTCCCTGTTTTACCGAAAATTAACATGTCTTCCTACTAGAGAGACAGTAAGTTAGTTGCATTATCCATCAATTCAAAACATAATTATACAGTGTATAAAACTTTGCAGACCCCCATACAACCACACCTAAATAGGCATTTCAGATATTAAGTTGCCATCTTCAGCAAAACTTGATGAACTTAAAGACTATATATAGTAGCTTGGCTGAAGAATATCTAGTTCTTCAACAAATCAATAATGAAAGTCCAATGAGTATCATGGTGGCAAGGGGTTTAACAAATAATTAAATACAGTTCATTTGTATTTCCAACCTAGTCCACCATCTTAAGTTTATTCAGAGTAATTTGCAGTACGTCCTTTCGAACCAAACACATGTTTTTAGGTATTCAAAATGTGCCATTACAGTATTATCCTGTAAACTATAAAATATTCCAAAGGACTTCCTTGAATGCTTTAATCTCTCACGAGACTTAGCGATCTTCTCTCCTATGCTTGTTACGCATATAAAGTGCACAGACATAAGAGACCTACATCTTAACGTGTGCTCCGAACCATGGGTAGTGGAAACACTTATACTCCAAAGATTAGAAGTGTATACACTTCCCATGGTCCGCAGCCCATGTTAACCTTTAGCACACATAATAGAATTTTAAGTAAAATCCGACTTTAACAAAACCTGCCCAGGTTTAACTACAATGTAACCTTAATCTTATTTTACTATGCCTTGTCTACAACCCCAACTTACCCTAACCTAATCTTCAATTACCCAAACTTTAACTCAACCTAACATAATCCTAAATTAATCAAACATTAACAAAACCTAATCTGGTTTAACTACAACTTAACCTTATCTAACATTAACCAAGTTATAAATATTCTAATATAACCTCAGTTTAACAAATCCTAACCGAATTTTAATCCAATTCAAGCAATTATCCCCATCTTAACACATCAACCAAATCGTTCTTCAATGGAATCGGAACTAATTGAACAAAATGTTAATTTTAAACCAAGCCATGTCAATTCTAATTGAATTATTCTAAGGCAATTGTTGCCCAATTTACACCACCATTTTTAACCTAACCTGTCATAACCGGACTTTTGCTGAAACCCGTGACCTAAGCCCGTTCGCCTATATATTATGCCTAAATCTAATCTTTATCCAAATTATCATTGATTGTTGTTTTTGATCGGGAGAGATCTTGGACACCGGTTTTCAAGCATTCCTTTGCACTCAAGTCATATTTAGCCCATTGTATGGTATGATCAAACTCTAATCTAAAGCCGATTTAACCTATTGAAAATTGGTTTTAACCTCATTTAAGGCAACCATTTTTAACCTAACCTACTCTAACAGGACTTTAGCAACATCTGATATTAACGTAACGTAGCTCAGCTCTAACCCAATTTGTTCTGCAAACTTGCACTAACTTAATAGAAACCTAGCTGAGACCTACTCCAATGTAGCCATCTTTAATTTAACTTGTCCTAATAAGACATTAGCTGAAACCCGAAACCTAAGCTCGTTCAACTATTATATATTATAGCTATAATCTAATCTTTAACCAAATCATAATTAACCTAAACTAAAGCCAATTTAATCTATTGTAAACTGGTTGTAGCCAGATTTAAGGCAACCATCTTTAACCAAACCTATTCTAACAGGAGATCTAAGACACCGTTTCGCAAGCATCTCTTTGCACCTATTGTAAACTGGTTTTAGCCTCATATAAGGCAACAATCTTGAATCTAACCTAATCTAACAGGACTTTAGCAACGTAACTTAGCTCAACTCTAACCCAATTTGTCTACAAACTAATAGTTTAACGGAACCTATTCTAACCTAGCTGTGGCCTAACCTAATCTTTAACTTATCTTTTTCTTACAAGACATTAGCTGAACGCCGAAACCTACGCTCGTTCAACTATTATATAGTATAGCTATAATCTAATATTTAACCAAATCATCATTATTCTAATCTAAAGTCAATTGAACCTATCGTAAACTGGGTTTAGCCTCATTTAAGACAACCATCTTTAACCTAACCTATTCTAAGAGGACTTCAGGAGTAGGTACCTAACTTTAAATTAACCTAGTTCAATTCTAACCCAATTTGTTCTACAAGCTAACACTAGTTTAACGAAACCTGTTCTAATCTAGCTGTGGCCTAATCCAATCTTTAACTTAACAAGACATTAGATGTAACCCGAAACCTAAGCTCGTTCAACTATTATATATTATAGCTATAATCTAATCTTTAACCCAATCAGCATTAATGTGAACTAAAGCCAATTTAATCTATTGTAAACTGGTTTTAGCCTCATTTAAGGCAACCATCTTTAACCTAACCTATTCTAACAGGCGATCTAAGACACCGTTTCGCAAGCATCTATTTGTACTCAGGCTATCCTTGGCCCATTGTATGGTATCACCATTACTCCAACCTAAAGCCGATTTAATAACCTATTGTAAACTGGTTTTAGTCTCATTTAAGGCAACCATCTTTAATCTAACCTAATCTAACAGGACTTTGACAGTACCTGATTTTAACGTAACCGAGTTCCAATTCCAACACTAATTTAACAAAACCTATTCTAACATGGCTGTTGCCTAACCCAATCTTTAACTTAGCTTGTTGTAACAAGACATTAGCTGAAACCCCGAAAGCTAAGCTCGTTCAATTATATCTTAGACCTATAATCTAATCTTTAACCAAATCATCATTATTCTAATGTAAAGACAATTTAACCTATTGTAAACTGGTTTAGCCTCATTTAAGGGAAGCATCTTTAACCTAACCTATTCTAACAGGACACTAGCAGAACCTAATTTTAAATTGACCTAGTTCAACTCTAACCCAAATTGTTCTACAAGCTAACACTAGTTTAACGGAACCTATTCTAACCTAGCTGTGGCCAGGTCCAATCTTTAACACATTAACTGAAATGCCAAAACCTAAGCTCGTACGTGTGGTGGTAGCTCAGTTAGCAGAGCGCTCGCTTTCTGAATAAAACGTCGATCTTGGGTTCGAAACCTAAGCAGAACTATGCAGATTTATAAAAATCTTGTCTGCAACCCACCACATGCAATTTCCCAATTCGGCTTGCAACCGTGGGATCTTAATGCTAAAAACCTTCTCTGGAATTTCTGTCGTTCGGATTCGACGTTAAACTGTAGGTCCCCCGTGTTTCTACCTTAGCGCTGAGGAGAAACACGTGGCGGAGAAGAGGCCGATACCCAGCAGTGGGATGGAAAGGCTGTTGATGAAGCTCGTACGATTATATATTAGACCTATAATCAAATATTTAACCAAATCATCATTACTCTAATTTAAAGCCAATCTAACCTGTTGTAAACTGGTTGCCGCTTCATTTAAGGGAAGCATTTTTAACATAACCTATTCTAACAGGACCTTAGCAGTACCTGACTTTAAACTGACCTACCTGACTTTAAATTGACTTAGTTCAACTCTATCCCAATTGGCTCTACAAGCTAACACTAGTTTAACGGAACCTATTCTAACCTAGCTGTCGCCAGGTCCAATCTTTTAACACATTAACTGAAATCCCGAAACCGAAGCTCGTTCAATTACATATTAGACTTATAATCTAATCTTTAACCAAGCCATCATTATTCTAATAAAGACAAATTTAACCTATTCTAAGCTACTTTTAGCCTTATCTAGAGCAACTATCTTTCATCCAACTAATTCTAACAGGACTTTAGCCGTAACCTGTTTTTAACTTAACCTAACCTCTTCTACCTAGTCTAATCAAAATCTAACCAAATCGTCATTATTCTGATCTAAAGCAAATTTAACCTACTATAACCTAATTTTAGCTTTATCTAAGCCAACCATCTTTAACCTAACAGAACTTTAACCAAAACCTGATCTTAACTTGAGCTAACCTAGTTCAATTCTAAAGGTAAACCCAATTTGATACATATAAAAGCACTAGTTTAATGCCACCTATTCTAAGCTAATTGTAGCCTAATCCAAGGCAACCCCATTTAACCTAATCTTTCTGACGGAATATTAATTAAAACAGTACTTCAATGGAAACTTACTTAACTCAATTGCAAGTTAACGTAATATAATCTTCCACTAGGTCATAAGTAAATTGTAATGTCAATTCAGTATTTTACTAAGGCAATTTTAGCCTAATATAAAATTGAACTACCTTAAACCTAACGTGTGCTAATAGATTTTTAGTCTTTAGTTGCTGGTATAATTACGAAGCCATTACCGTGAGAAGGCGCGAAACCATTTTCAAATTAATTAATATATGGCCTGGCAAAAGGGCGCTCCTATAAGGTTCAACATAAAAGCATCATGAGAAAGCGGCTTTATAAGGATTTTCTTAGCAAAGAAAGCGGTAATGTCGATAAATCTCTATCACTTTTGAAATAAAATACAAATACGACCCAAGCAGCAGAAAAGTTGGAAAGTTCTCGAAGCTGGTTTGTAATCCGGACTTTTTATCCCCAATTTTATAAATTTAGAGCTGCTTTAGGAAACTCAGGAATTTATTGGGATAGTAAGAAAAAAAACTTTTTATATTAATTTCAAGGGACTTCCAGGACTCAATTACTACTATTTTGCCTCCATCAAGTCTGATTCAATGAAACTTTTAGATTTAAGATTGAATTTCCTTTTCTGCTCAATGATAATGGAAGTTAATAGTTTAATGGGCTGAAAACTTCTTAAATTTAAAACTATTTTTATGAACATGTAAATGCTATAATTATTTCCTCAATCAGCAGCAAAACAACCCATTGTGAAAAAGTTATAAGCTATAAATTATTAAGACAGTTTTAAAACAGAAAATAATGAACACAGCTGAATAGCCTTTTAAAAAAAAGTCTAAAAAAAAGTCTTCTTGTAACGTAAATTATTTTATTCTTTGGATAATTTTAAAGTTTACAAAATATACAAGATTTTCTACAGAAAAAAATATATATAAAACAAAAGCCTTTGTAACGAACACCGTATACAAAAAAAGAAATAAAACAGGCACCATAAATTTGCACTAATTAGCATTTTAGCTGCTTAAAAAATCTTTGACCATAAAAGTACAAATTAACTAGTAAATTTATTACATAATTACAGTGTATGTGGGAAATGAGATCCATCCGCGTAGTAGCATCAGAATTACCTTCCTTGACAAGTTAATTTAATGTAAGCCATGATTATTCACTCTAGAAAGGCAACAAAACGAAATTGGCGGTTTTTTCCTGTTGTTAAGGCCTCACGGACTAATTTGAACTCTTTAAGAGATCATTCAGCATTTAAATTAATTGCAATTAAATGTAGAGGGAAAAGGCGAAAATCAAAATGACCTTCTTGATTAGTTTTATGGGCAGTATTTAAGTAGTGGCTGTAAAATTATTTTTTTATTAAACAAAATTGTCTAATTAAAAGCAGAGCAGTAATTGTATGAACTCATATTACACTCAGTATGTCGTAAATGTTTCAAGTTGCTTAGATTATATTGCCCGCTCTTTATTTGATAACCTTATGGAATGTTCAATAAGAGGGAGGTTTTAAGTTACATTTCTCACGGGTCTTACAGATTTGAGGCTAAACGAACAATTTTTTTTTGTTTCAATATTACAAAAAAAAAACATGTACCGGGAATGTAAATACGTCTTGGGTTATGTAAATTCCTACTGTTAAATTAAACAAACAAGTACAAAAAGTCTGTTTATTTAAAAAGGAAAATTACTACAATCATGTTTATCTGTATCAGAAAATCTGAAGCTAAATATAGAATGAAAAATAAACAGATGTACTCCATTTGTTTCAGCATCTGCATTTTCATCATTTTACGACTAAAAGCGTTTCGCTAAATGTAATACATTTTCCAAATCTTACGAAAATCAATCCAACAGTAGGTACTGGGGAATCAATACATCTTCTATCAAGAGACAGACTCTCACATCGCTAGATAAATTTGCACATACGATGACACAATCAGGCATATATGTAAAACATAGGCACGAAATTTAAATAACTGCAGCTAAATCGAGCAAAGCCGCGCTATGGGTTAGATGGTGGATAGATAAACAAATGGATACATATGACTAGATAAACACAGAGGAAATCATATGGAGGGATGGATATAAATAAACAGCTGGAACCATATGGAAGGTTGGATATATATTAACAGATGAACGAATATAAAGGGATGAATATAGATAACGCAGATGGAGTCATATGGAGGAATGGATATGGATAAATATAGATGAAATTATATGGAGCGATGCCTACAGATAAACCAACAGATACATACGAGGAGATGGATGTAGATAAAAACAGATGGAATCCTATGGAAGGATGGATATAGATAAACAAATGGAGACATATGAAGGGATGGATAGAGATAAACAAATGGAGACGTATGAAGGCATGGATATTGATAAACAAATGGAGACATATGAAGGGATGGATATAGATAAACACAAACGAAATTATATGGAGGGATGGGTATAGATAAACCCAGTTGGAATTATATGGAGGGATGGATATAGATAAACCCAGAAGGAATTATACGGACGGATGGATACAGATAAACCGACGCATACAAATGAAGGGATGGATATAGGTAAACACCGATAGAATCATATGCAGGGATGGATATAGATAAACACAGGTGGAATCATATGATAGAATGGATATAGACAAACAGATACACAAATGAAGGACGGGTATAGATAAAACATAGATGGAATTATACAGAGGGATGAATATAGATCAAACAGATAGAATCAAAGTGAGGAATGGATATAGATAAACCGACGAATACATATGAAGGGATTGATATAAATATACGCAGATGGAATCATATGGAGGGATAGATATAGATAAACAGATGGAATCATATGGAGGGATGCATATAGCTAAACAGATGGACACATATGAAGGGATGGTACAGATTGGTATTACCATACGGAGACATAATAACTACAGATACATGTTCGCGGATATAGATACGCAACTAGTTAAATATAATCCGATCGATATTAACAGACAAATAGATACATTTATCTAAGAAGAATAATGTGCAGACGACAACAGTGATGTAATTTTAACAAAACCAGATAGTAGTACATTCAAGTAGATTCACACTAATGGATGGATGATCTCAAACACGATTTACAAGTAAATAATTACAAATACATGTACGCGGACAGTAAGAGATAGCTAAATAGATTCGATATGAACCGGTGAATATATACTGCAAGTGGATAGACACATCAAAAGACGGACAAATGGATACAAAGAGCTATAAATATATACAAACAGATCATATTATACAGACTATTCTAGGCAGATTCCAACAGATACGTAGAAATAGCTCTACAGACGGATGAACAAATTATAATACACACACTGTTAGCCAGATTCCAAGAGACACAAGATGATAAAACACATATCACTAATTGACAGCCTTTTTGTCCCATTGCTGGGCATCATCCCATTCTCTGCCACGTGTTTCTCTTCCGCGCTAAGGTAGAAACACGGGGGACCTACAGTTTAACGTCGAATCCGAACGACAGAAATTCCAGAGAAGGTTTTTAGCATTAAGATTCCACGGTGCAAGCCGGATTGGGAAATTGTGTGTAGTGGGTTGCACACAAGATTTTTATAAATCTGCATAGTACTGCTTAGGTTTCGAACCCAAACCAGAATCAATGGTTTACTCAAAAATCGAGCGCTCTATCAACTGAGCTACCACCACATACACACAGACAAAAAAAAAGGTATTTGAAAACTGTTTCGGTAGGCCGCCAAATCGTGGCAATACATCAAAATTACGAAGGACGGAAGTAAAACAAAATGAAAATTGCAATACGTCAAGTTAAAGCGCCGATTATCCATCTTCATTCTAGCAGCTTCAGTTTCACTTCCGTGCAAAATATTAAAGCGTTCCTTTTCGCTACCGTGGAATTGCGAGTGTTTCATATAAAAAAAACGTGTATCAAGATAAATTAAATGATGAAAGCTAAATATCTCTAATGATTTGAGTAACTATTTTTGGCTGAAAATAACACTTCCGTTGTTGTTCTAACTTTTATCATTTGGCAAAAGCGAATCCGCAAGAATTCATACAAGTGGGCGTCCACGTGTGAAATTCTTCTTCCTCTTCCGCTTTTTATTTAATTGATATAAATAGATAAAATGGCAGTTGTTAATTTATGTTGCGTCCTAATCGACTTTTAATGTGTATAATAAAATAAGCCTCAACGGGAACATTCTTACGGCATTCAAATTTAATCGAACGACTTAGAACAAACCCTTGCGTAAAACGGAACACAACACCAACCGGCCGGATCAATACCTCTTCAATATCAATATTTAAAATTAAATTGGAGGGAAAGTAAACGTTTTCCCCAAGTGGATGCTTCGGCCGATCCTATCTGCAGTTTATTACGGCTTGGAAATTCTTCGCCGACGTGTTTTAAAATAACAGCGGCTGCCGTTTCTTCATCTATCTCTCGTCGTGCGAACGAGCCAGTCCAAGTGAGCAAAACATTAATACACACTTAATTGCAGCGTGTTGTACGGCGGAAGAATTTGAAACATCGTGTAGGTAGCCCGCGATCTAATTTTTCATTCCGAAGAGGCGCGTTGAAGCGCAAACAACAGTGTTAAATAACTTCATCATCTTTCGAGGAACAATACGTTAAAACACTGATGGAATATTGTTAAGAGGTTTACTCCACCTTTGCGAATTTTGGTAATCTTTGCAAAGCTTTGGCAAAGCTACTATATTGTAAATCGATTAAAAATTTGCGTATTTGCATATTTATCATTTAAAGGTTTTCAGAAAAATTGTTTTTCATATTTTACTTATGGTTTTTATATAACCATCTTGAATAATATCATTGAGTAACAAATATTTTCACTGGTAATTTTATTTTTATGCTTAACATTCTTCTTCTTCGAGTGCGTAACTCTTACGAGACGTAGCGATCTTCTCTGCTATGCCAGTGTTGCGCGTTTAAAGGACCTACAGCTTAACGTAGGTTCCGAACCATGGGAAGCATAAACACTTCTACTTCAGAGAAAATTTACTAGGCACTCCGGTACTGGGAATTGAACCCAGGGCCTTCAGCGTGGAAGTCTAACGCACTAACCTCTAGCCCACGGCCGCCTCTTATTTTAACATTAGTTTAGTTTATTTTTTATTGTAATAGTTTATTTCTATTTCCCGCTACCAGCTTCGTTATTATTCGGTTTGCAAGGCCTTTTATTCTACAACTCGAAATAACCACAACCAGGGATTTCTGTAGAAATATTTGTAAATCGAACACACAAAGTGGTGGTTTGAAATATCTTTAATAAAAGATTTTGGATTTTGGAAATGTTATGGTCAACATTTATTGCACATAAATTGCAATGGAAAATCCCAATAACGGAATTTTCACAAATTTCTGCGTTTTAGATTCCATTTTGCGTCTTCTATAACTATAGGGAAGCAAAATTTATGCCCTGAAACTGCTTTATTTGTGATTAATATTTTGAAGTGCACCAAGAAAGTAAATAAAGTAAGTGTGATTTACGGAAATCTGTACAATGAATTTTCAGAACGTCTCTTAATGGCAAAGGAGATGTATGCAACTGTTTAAATTAATCAAACGGCGGTGATTGTGGCTTGGACCCGCTAGATCGCCAGATTTAAAACACTGGATTTCTTAGAGTAATTATAAAGATGACTTTCAAAACAACGTCGAACCTGTTGATAATCTTTAAAGAGTTGAAACAGAAAAGATTGATGGTTTGTATAAATCAACAGAGGTTTTCCCTTCATACTTTTAATGTTCTGGTATATATGAATCAGATCTACAGGCCTTCAAGATCCCAGGCTTTTTGGGTTCCTGTTTTATAGTCCTCCTGCACAAATTGTAACCGTTCTCTCCTTCCTAGTATATACATTTGCAAAAATAATTTCAATAGAAAGAATAAATACTACTAGGCAAATGTTCTGGTAAATAATATATTAGGAACATTGAGCCTAACACTTGTCAGAGTTTGAAAATGCATGCTGAAGTAGACCAATGAAGGATTTTCTGGAACGTAAAAACACGTTGTAATTTTACGTGCAACTTGATTCGATTTCGGTGGACATTCGACAACCACCTGTCAAATATTTTTAAAGGTTGGCAGGGTAGAATTGTTATTTCGTGCTATTTCATTGTCATTTACTTTTTTCTCTTTGCAAAAACGTTCTTTTGAAAACAAACATAGGTTCTTTCGAGTTTACGTTGCAAGCGCGTTGGAATAGAAAGCATTTTTGATTGAATAGTATTTTCGCAGTAATACTAATATTAATGAAGTTAGGACATATTCCGTACACCGCTATATAGTAGCATATCACGCAGACTTTCCACACATTGCCGCTGGCTATAAACAATTCCAACAAAAATTAGGGATAGATATGTAAAACTGTTCAAAGAGAGAAAGCGTTTCCAGAAGGAAAGCTGGCAGTAATTCTATGCGTTAGTCGAGCCCTACCATATCTTAAATGGCAATACATGAACAAATGAGCTAAATTTTCCATATCCCGCCCCACTTCTAAAAGTTGGCTGGTGTATCGATTTTTTCAAAGGGAGAAAAACCCGCTTTCTCGAAGGAAGAAGGCCTTTACCAATTTAGATGTATGCCCTCTGGCCTAAAGAATGCCCCGGCAACCTTTCAACGTATAATTAATACCGCCCTAATAGGCTTAACGGCTAACGCCCTCTCAATGTCTAGTTTATTTAGATGATATAATAATATTATTAAAATCATTACAAGATCACCTTGTAAGGTTAGACAACGTTATCAAAATTTGTAGGAAAAATAACTTTCTCGGATGATTTACTAATCAACTCTTTTTTTATAGTATTTCGAAACACTTTATACGATTTCAACATTATAATTATTATAAACACTACAGCAGAACTCTTAAATTGGATAATTTACATTAATTTTTTAAGTTCTTATATCTACATGTATGTATTTTGATTGAGCGAAATCTACATCTTCCTATAGACAATACTCTTTTGTACAGTACACACCCTTCCATGGGGTCCTTTAAACATTGGTAGTTCCGCTGAAATGGATAGAAACTCCATTTTTAATGTATTCGTAACTCTTTTCAAATATTTCACAAAATTTTCATAAATCATCGCATAATTCCATTCTCTTCTTCTTCTATTTCTCTTCTAATTCTTTTTCAGCCCTCACTCGTCCATATTTGGACGAATGCATCCCCTATCTCTTTCCAGTTCTCCCGAATTTGGGACCTGCCATCCATTCTCAGTTTGTCCAAATACTATTCATTTCGAAAATACGTGTAATTAAAATTTTTTACTATTTTTCAAATTTCAATTTTCTTTTAATTCTTCTTATACAGTGCGTTTGTTTTAGACACACGGTGAATTTCTTTTATTTGCTTCCTTCAATAAAATATTATGAAAGTTTTAACAAAAAATAATGTGAATATGTTATGGACACGTATATGATTTACTTCCAGAACGAAAGATGAATAGTGACTATCAATAAGGCGCCGGAGGTAATATAGTGGTCACAGCTAAGTTACCAGCGATACTCGGATCCGATTCCCGATTGGGGAAACACCTTTTCCGTTCGCAGGATGTTCGTGGCGTGTGAATCTTAAATGACCTTTATAGTTGTGGAAGACGTGGTAATGTTACATCAAAATTACAGGGAAAACAAACTACATTTTTGTTTTCCACGGGATGATAGATATACAAAATTGAGTAAGTTTAGCCCTTGGAAACATAACCTCGAACTCTTAAACAAGCACAGTCGTCCTCGGGATGCATTCCACACACGTGTTGGTAGTTTTGATTTATTCCCTGTTAAGATTGACGGGCATTCCGATGCATACTAATAGGAAATAGATGAGCCTCTGGTGCACGATTATTATGCATCGATTATCGAAGGTTTCTAACCACAGTATGCAGTTGTACAGAATTACAAATTTAATGGATACACTCGCGGTTGCTCCTATCAACAGCAGACGTTAGCATTGGGAATCTGCGGTTTATGCACTCGCATACTAATCAATTTCGGTGCAATTTCGCCAGCGTACAGGAGCGAGCTGATAGGCGGCAGGAAAGGCGCAAAGCGCGATAAGTTTATATTTTGCGAGATACCCGCGACTAAGGGCCGGAAACAGCCGTTATTCCGACGTGATATTTCGCACCGTCGTTGGGGAACGCATTTAGAACTCCTGAAATTCGGAGTAAGATAAAGCCACCAAAAATCTTCTTAACATAACTGTAGAACTCAGAGATTACAAAAGGAAGAGACGGGGCGGAACTAAAGGGGTTTGC
The DNA here is from genome assembly GCA_014611495.1 of Limonius californicus. Classification (NCBI taxonomy): domain Eukaryota; kingdom Metazoa; phylum Arthropoda; class Insecta; order Coleoptera; family Elateridae; genus Limonius; species Limonius californicus. The sequence continues at coordinate 41,574 of JABXWE010017695.1, forward strand.
AACCGTCGTCATCTCCCGCGACAATGAGACTCTTAGGGGCGACTTCTTAAATATTTGAATAGCTTTGACAGGTTTTAATTATATTTTTACCTGGTACTCAAAATTTGAAACTAGGAAACTTCTTCCAAAGGAAATCTAGTCAAAAGATCTACTAATTAACCCTAAAACTGGTGAAAATTAGATCCACAGCAAGACAAACTGTACATTGTTGCTACTTTCTTTGCAAAGTTCAACAATGATGTTGCATACAGTAGCTCTTGTCGATTGTTGATTAAAAATTAATGATTAGAAGAGCATTTAATTAATTTAAGATATTTAGTTGGCACGAAAATACATTCTTATTTATCCAAGTAACTAGATTGATTGGCAGTGTGCATGTGCGGAGTAGCAAGAACGTTCATCAGACTTAAACCTTTAGATTTTTCATGAAATACGATCCGGTCTATGCTTTAGACAACCGAAATGGTGAAGTTTAGGTCTTCCAAGAAACACATCATAAGACGCCGTTCTGATTGAAATATACCATGAATATATTTATATATAATAACGCTTGCGAATCTAGTTAATGGAAAATCAATCATTTGGGACAGTGGATTGGCTGGTGGTATGGACTTGCAAAGTAACCACCCTATTTTGAACCATCTAGAATTTTCGGCATCCATTCTGATCCAGTTTAAATCTAAACTACCAGGAATATGTACGTTAACAAGTAATAAGGTCTGCCAATCTTGTTCATAGAAATTCAATGATTAGATCAATTAAGGTATTTACGAAATTTAAATGACACTTATCATAATATTATATTTGTTATCTCAGTAAATACATTGAGCGGATGGCGTAGCCACCACATTCCCCGGATTTAAACCCTTTTATTTTCTTATATGGGCTATTCTGGAAAAAACTGTATCAAATATGAAAAATGTAGATGTGCCGTCATTTTTTTACATTTGTAGAAATCTTGAGCATGTACATACAATTCTTCAATTCCTTCGAATACTAACTACCTTGTCTATCTTATATTTAATATTATCGCCTTTAAGATTTAATTTTGATACAAACGACAGCAGGACATCTAGGATTTTCTCGCAGATAGGGTTTGTCTTAAATTATCTCTTCACAAAAGACTTTGAAACACAACTTTGTATTAAGAAACCTGTGTAAATTTTGTTTTTCAGTTTGATCAGATTTCTAAGTTAATTTCCAATACCGTACCATAGAGTAAATTCTTATATAATAAATTCAATAAATTGTTAATTAATTAGTAAATCCAATTGAAATTACTGAGTGTTATATTTGGTACAGCGTACGTAATTTATCTCTATTTTGCAAGACTTCGCAAGTTTTGCAATTTTTAATTAAACCAGAATTATTTGTATTAATAATTCTCCGTCCTCTAACAATTGTCAAGCAATTTTATTCCATTTGCAGTTGTGTATATCAAAAATGTACCAAAAGCAGATCCTTTCCAAAATGATTTAACTCTGATTTACAACATTAAAGTTATCCATTTCATCACAACACGTTATCCGTCCATTATATTCGAAAAAAATATAATATCCACGCGTAGGCAGTATTTCAACAGAGTATTGGATTTATTTTCGAGAAAGTTGGGTACAACGCACTTCAAGCTACAAAGCTCGTTTTAAAACATTCCTGTAAGCAAAGTCACATGGGCCATTAATCAGGATTAAAATTTTGAATTGATGCTTGTGACCGTTACTTCTGGAACCCATTTGACAAATACAATGAGGACCACTTTCTAGTTGTTAAGTTTAATCGCTCCAGTGCAAAACAAGGAACGTACATAAGCTTTTCGTTTGTACGGCGTCCAAGCGCAATTACTCTCCTCGAAATTATGAGGAAGTTATAAATACCGCTCGGCCGGCGTTTAGGAGATACAAATGGCCATAGGCTAGGCATTTTGCTGTTTGCTTGAGCACCTTTGTAGAGGTTATGCATCTCGCCCAGTTTTCGCATTTGCAAACGGATCACGAACATGGAACTATTTTCAGGAGGTTTCAAACCGGCGCAGATGTTCACCGCGAATATTTATCAATCTGGCATAGGTCATGGTTTTTTACTTCTGATTGTGAAAACCTGAACTTGCGGAATCGCTTAATCAGTTCTGCCTACTTTATCAGCCGAATGAGATCATGCTTAAAACAAAGATAAATTTCAAGTATGGAAAACACAATGATTGATATGTGTATCTACGACTGCGTAATAATAACTTGATTCGAATCACATGAAGTACTTTTCATATACAAAGATTGATCGAACATTCAGTTCTGTAAATTTCCATCTTTCAATTCTATGTTCCCGTCTTCCTTCCAACAACTTTTCGTATATCTACCATATTTTAATTTTGTACTCTCTTCTTCCTTCTAGACAACGAAGCGTAGTATACAGAAGATGGTCTAAGTCTTAACATTCACTTCGACACTTCAATTTTGTACCACCCTCTTTCTTCCAAATTAATATTTAATATACAGAAAGTGGGCTAAGTTTATCAGTCACTTCCATACATCCATTTTATACTCCCTTCTTCCTTCTAAACAAGTTTTTTAAATACAGACGTGGTCTAAGTTTAACATTCATTTCCATATTTCAATTTTGTACTCCTTTCTTCCTTCCAACACTTTTTTAGTGTACAAAAGGTGGTTTAAATTCAACATTTACTTCCATACATCAACTTTATACTCCCATCTAAACAATTTTTTAGGATACAGAAGGTGGTATAAGTTGAACATTCACTTCCATATTTTATTTCTGTATTACCTTCTTCCTTGGAAAAATGTTTAGTATGGAGAAGATAGTCTAAGTTTAACAGTCACTTCCATATTTTAATTTTGTACTCCCTTCTTCCTTTCAAACAACTTTTAATATACAAGTGGTAGTGGTCTATGTTTAACATGGATTTCCATATATTCGTTTTGTTTCTTTCGTCCTCCCTAAAAACTTCCTGTATGAAAAGCGGTTGTGTAAGTTTAACATTGCTCGCTATACTTCCATTTTGTACTCTGTTCTTCCTTCCAATCATCGTTTTAATATACAGAAGGTGGTCTAAATATAACATTTACTTCCATACATTGATGATGTATTACCTTCTTCCTTCCAAATAACGTTTGGTATATATATCGATGGTGGCCTAAGCATAACGGTCACTTCCATATTTTAATATTAATTTAATATTATAGTAATGCTTATTCCTTTCAAACAAATTTTCGTATAGAAACGTTAGTGATCTAAGTTTAGCATTGAATTCCATATAATAATTTTATATTATATTTAGGATGGTGTAAGTTTAACATTCAGATTCATATTTCAATTTTATACCGCCTTCTTCCTTCCAACAATTTTTTAGTATACAGAAAGTGTTCTAAATTAAACATTCAAATCCATACATCAATGTCATACTCCCTTCTTCCTTCTACAAAACTGTTTAATATACAGAAAATGGTGGTTGAAATTCAACATTCATTTCCATACATCAATTTTATACTCCCTTCTTCCTAAACAATTGTTTAGTATACAGAAGGTGGTAGTTTAAATTCAACATTCACTTCCATACATCAATTTTATACTCCCTTCTGCCTTCCTAACAATCTTTTAGTATATAGAATGTGGTTCAAATTCAACATTCACTGATATACAACAATTTTATACTCCCTTCGTCTTTCTAAACAATTGTTTAATATACAGCAGGTGGTTCAAATTCAACGTTCACTGCCATCCATCAATTTTATACTCCCTTCGTCCTCCTAAACAATTGTTTAGTATACAGAAGATTGTTTAAATTCATCATCCACTGCCATCCATCAATTGTATACTCTCTTCGTCTTCCTAAACAATTGTTTAGCACGCAGACGGTGGTTTAAATTCAACATTCACTTCCATACATGAATTTTATACTCCCTCCTTCCTTCCAAACAATCTTTTAGTATATAGAATGCGGTTCAAATTCAACATTCACTGACATACATCACTTTTATACTCTCTTCGTCCCTCTAAACAATTGTTTAGTACACAGAAGATGGTTTAAATTCAACATTCACTGCCATCCGTCAATTGCATACTCTCGTCCTCCTAAACAATTGTTTAGCACGCAGACGGTGGTTTAAATTCAACATTCACTTCCATACATCAATTTTATTCTCCCTTCTTCCTTCCCAAAAATCTTTTAGTATACAGAAGATGGTTTACATTCAACATTCACTTCCATACATGAATTTTATACTCCCTCCTTCCTTCCAAACAATCTTTTAGTATACATATAGAATGCGGTTCAAATTCAACATTCACTGACATACATCACTTTTATACTCTCTTCGTCCCTCTAAACAATTGTTTAGTACACAGAAGATGGTTTAAATTGAACATTCACTGCCATCCGTCAATTGCATACTCTCTTCGTCCTCCTAAACAATTGTTTAGCACGCAGACGGTGGTTTAAATTCAACATTCACTTCCATACATCAATTTTATTCTCCCTTCTTCCTTCCCAAAAATCTTTTAGTATACAGAAGATGGTTTACATTCAACATTCACTTCCATACATGAATTTTATACTCCCTCCTTCCTTCCAAACAATCTTTTAGTATACATATAGAATGCGGTTCAAATTCAACATTCACTGACATACATCACTTTTATACTCTCTTCGTCCCTCTAAACAATTGTTTAGTACACAGAAGATGGTTTAAATTGAACATTCACTGCCATCCGTCAATTGCATACTCTCTTCGTCCTCCTAAACAATTGTTTAGCACGCAGACGGTGGTTTAAATTCAACATTCACTTCCATACATCAATTTTATTCTCCCTTCTTCCTTCCCAAAAATCTTTTAGTATACAGAAGATGGTTTACATTCAACATTCACTTCCATACATGAATTTTATACTCCCTCCTTCCTTCCAAACAATCTTTTAGTATACATATAGAATGCGGTTCAAATTCAACATTCACTGACATACATCACTTTTATACTCTCTTCGTCCCTCTAAACAATTGTTTAGTACACAGAAGATGGTTTAAATTGAACATTCACTGCCATCCGTCAATTGCATACTCTCTTCGTCCT